>OX596282.1:26251404-26380461 GCA_951394225.1 Harpalus rufipes | reverse complement strand
ACACGGGTGGGTTCTTGCCAGACTGGAGGTACAACTTAGTAATTGTCAAAAAGTATAATAATAAATAATAAAGGTACTTACCGTTGTGACGTTGCTCGTAGAAGAATAACGGTTCGAAATAATAATAATGTTTATTATAAAAGGGTTTATTTACTAGTATAAAAATGATGAGTTCATATTTACAATTGATGGACCCGACTGTATGGAGGAATGGTCTTCTTCTGGTCTGTCTCTTAATGGACCTCTCGATGGACTCTCACCGGACTTTGTCTCTCCATCGTCCATACAGTCTTTTATACTACTGTAATGCTAAGTCAACAAACAATTGAGGTGTCAACTAATTACCAAATAAAGAAACAATATTATAATTGTTCCGTATTGCTTATTCTGCAATATTAGTGATTACTATTACTGAGTTATGATGACCTCAATTTTGTGGTGACCTAGTCTTACACAACCATATACTCTCTAGGCTTGTTTAAAAATTCAGCGATCGTCATGATGAATTTCGGGGATCCTTGAGCTTTTAGTATAATAGATAACTATGGTAGGTATATCTTTCACTTTGCCATTGCGTATGTAACCTTGAAATGTGTTTGCCGCAGACTTAAAGGAAACAAGAAATTCAAAATAAAATGAAGATACTAGCAGTTAAAAAATGATTATATATATATATATATATATATATATATATATATATATATATATATATATATATATATATATACAGGGTGATTCATCGGTCTGTCCTCTCTTTATAACTCTTTTATTTTAAGTCAGATAGAAAAACTCTTCAAATATAATTTATATTATATATTATTGTCTATCTACGTACTATATGCATTTGTATACAGGGTGCTCCGTTGAAGCGCAACAATATATAACTTTATATTTCTTAATGGAACACCCTATATATATTTATTTATTTTGATAGTAAATTAGATTCCCTTTAAAATACTATTAAGTAATAAGGGGTCTAAAATTATAAATTAAGAAGTTATTTACGTTCATAAAAAATAGTTCATAGTGGAAAAAACCATAATTTAATACAAAATTTTGATTCTTTTTTATTAATACTTATTTTAAACATTACACTAATTATTATATTAGGCTATTAAAATTTAATGACAGACTAAATAATGCAAAATTATAATAAATGCTCGAAACAATTGATCAAATTATCCATAGCTTACTTTGTTAATAATAACATGATACAATAATATCATTCAACGAATAAAGGTAAATAACTTCATAATTTGTAATTTTAGACCCCTTATTACTTAATACTTTTTTAAAGGAAATCTAATTTACTATCAAAATAAATAAATATATATAGAGTGTTCCATTAAGAAATATAAAGTTATATATTGTTGCGCTTCAACGGAGCACTCTGTATACAAGTGCATATAGTATGTTCATACACAATAATATATCATATAAATTTTATCTGAAGAGTTTTTCTATCTGACTTAAAATAAAAGAGTTATAAAGAGAGGACAGACCGATGAATCACCCTGTATATATATATATATATATATATATATATATATATATATATATATATATATATATATATATATATATATATATATATATATATATATATATATATATATATATATACAAATAAGGTATGACTTTTCAATAATAACTCTTGTTAACAATATTATAATTGTTCCGTATTGCTTATTCTGCAATATTAGTGATTACTATTACTGAGTTATGATGACCTCAATTTCGTGGTGACCTAGTCTTACATACCTCCCTTCTTTTAAAATTTGCTTCAGGAGGAGCACAATTTTTCTTACAACTACACTTAAAGTATCTATATTCACAATATTTCATAGCATGTCATGTTTGATGGTGAAAATTACTGCATACCACTGGTCTTGTGCTGGATGGTGTATCCATGACTGTAGATGAGTTTGAGGGGAGACGATTGGCCGGCCGTCATCCCATGGATGGTCCATCTGCTTGCTGTGGTTTGATGCGGTTTCCTCAACATGCATGGCATTGACGGTTGTTCTTTCTCTCTTAAGATCAACACTTACATACAAACATTTTAAATACCATATTTTTTCCATAAAACACACATAACTACTCTATCGGCCTGATTCTGGTAACCATTGTATAGAATACGATATTGTATAAAATACCATTATGGTATTGTATACAATTATTCACTGAAATTGTATTCTGGTGACCATTGGTTTTAATACAATATCGTGTCGTATACAATTATAGTATTCTACACCATATTGTATGTAATTCTTATTCAGGTGACCATTTATGACTTTGACAGAATTGTGTTCGTTACCATTATCGTATACATTTATGGTTTTCGTAAAGACAGATCTCAGCTCGATTTATCTGCATTATTTAGGTAATAAAATAGACCTTTATCGCTCAAATTCTCCTTTATTTTCCCTTTTCGTACATATATCTTTTTTCTAATGTTTATGTCAATTACCACTAGCCTACTCAATCATTCAAATATATCTAATATACTACAATGAGTAAGAGTTATTTTGACAAAAATGAATAATAACAATTTCATATTTATTATTGATATGTTAGAAAATGAAAGAAACAGGTAAGTTGTTGATATTTTATTAAAACATAATAATTTAGCTATTTATTATTGATACATTAGACACGAATTATTGATACAGAGAAGGCAATTACGCGATGTAAGTGATCCTCTGACACTGCCAGAGCATGTTTTTAGGAACATTTTTCGATTGTCTCGTCAATTAGTGAACGATATAATAATTGAGCTGGAACCACATTTTCGAGTTCCAGAACGTGAAGCAATTGCTATTCCGACTAATTTGAAGGTAATTACATCCGTACATAAATAAAAAAGTTTGGTTGTTAATGCTTTGGAGAAAACTTACAAATTTTATTTGTAAAACCCTCACAGATCCTTACAGCCTTGCAATTTTTTGCTCACGGCTGTTACCAAAAGCCAACTGGCCAAAATTTTCTACTAGCCATGAGTCAATTTTGTTAACAAAACATTATTTTTTTATAAAAAAATTTCAGGCGACTCTGGTTATCCTCTTGAGCCTTGGCTTCTGACACCAGTAACAGGAGCCAATAATACACCGGCAGAGATGAGATACAATAATGCACACAGAAGTATTAGAAATGTAATTGAACGTACAAACGGTGTTCTAAAGACGAGATTTCGTTGTTTATTGAAACATCGTGTTTTACACTATGATCCCGAAATGTGCGGCAAAATAATAAATGTGTGTGCAATTTTGCATAACAAATGCATTGAGAGAAATGAATTGGAGATAGAAGATCTCGAGGAATATGATAACAATGAAGGTATTTAAAATAAGTGAACAGTGATAATAAGAATTTTTTTTTTTCATAGATGAACTAAATAATGGAAATATAAACGACAATGGAAATAATTGGTAACATACTGGTCGTATTGTACGAAACCGAATAATTAACAACTACTTCGTAAATTAAATATTATTATATTAAAACATTATTTTATAAATTTGTTCTACCATAACCAAAATAAGATTTTTTATTGCTGCCACTAACTTTCTGACCTCATTTATTAAAATATTCACTTCTTTTTGAATGTTAAACAGGTGCATATTTTGTATGTTTTTGTATATTTTCCGGGATCCTAAAATATACACGTATTGACAAAACCTAAATAAGAACTTTACAGACTTACTTTTTCGTTGACTTCTAATATTTTTTATTGATACGACCTTTTGTTTCGATTGTATTTTATTTTCAATCAGTCCCAACTCTGGAACATTCATACCGGTCACTACTAATTTTCCTGTTATTTCTAAAAGTTTTTCCTCTAAATCCGTTAAGACTTTGTATAACGGCAGTCCTCCTCCTGTACCGAATCGATGTACGTAAATTTCCCGTGCTTTTCTTCTGACTGAATTTTGCCAATTAATAAAACATCTTTTCCACTCACTCACAGTTTTATTTGACCCCTTTAGTTCATTTAATTTTAAACATAAATTGTCGAAATTATCCGCTTTTTCTTGTAAATAATGAAGATATTCGTCATATTGTTCGGTAGAAATTTTCGCTGTACGTTTCTTTTCTACAGATAAAAAATAAATATTTTTTTTTGTTTTGTAATACTAAATATATTTTCTTTAATATAAAAATATATTTAAAACAACAAATATAAACTATAAAAATTCAGCCTTACACGAAAAGTAAACATAAATAAAATATTTGTAAAAACAAATTCATAACAAAAACTATTAAATAAATATAGCATTCTGCTAGTTCAAAAAGTAAAAATTAAATATTTTTCTATAAAAAATAACTATTAATTAGTTTTATTTTTTATCACATCAGCTAAATGGTTGATGCTTAACGCGATTTCCGATAGTCCTGCCGCTATCGCTTTTAGCCCCTCTTTTTGAACATCTTATCCTTTGACGTATTGTTCCAATAATACATTTTTTTGTTTCTTTTTCGGTTTTCTCGCAGCAACTTAATAAATAAATGATTTACAATTGAAATTCATCATGTATATATAATTTACTACCTTTTGCCGATGTTGACGTAGTTGCTCTGGATGCTTCTACTGCAGCTGCACCAGCTTCTTCATTCAATTCTAAAATCACATTAGACATTTGGAATGGTTTAAATATTATTTACAATCAAACTAATTACCATTGTAGTCACAACATAGATCTATGGTCACAAGTCCAGGCACAATCTAAATTCACGGGAATGTTTTCTATGTTTCCTTCTTCAACAAGTTCTTCGACTTCAGTAGGAAGAGATACCACTGGTGTTAAACCTATTTCTGGTACATTTTGTATACCGTCGATAACTACTACTCCCAAGGCCTTTAAATATCTTTTTTCTATGTCGGTTATTTCTTTTCCATCTCTAGCCCTCTTTTTTACTTGAGATTTCCATTCTATGAAAGTCTGAAATTATTTTTGTAAAATAAACATATTTTTACGACAAAATTAAATTTTTAACATACCGTTTTCCACTTGTCGGCTTCTCGAACAGCTCCAGTACCACAATTATTTAAAGTTTCCGTAATTTCCTGCCACAACATGTTTAATGTATTTGGGGCTAAGTTTGGCGTCAATTTTCCAGTTCTTAATACCTCGTTCTTCTCAAAATACTCTACGAATATCTGTATTTGTTGTTTCGATACTTTTTTTTTCGTAGCCATAATAAATACTTGGAATAGCTGTATTAAAAATATAACAGGTTTTCGGCGTAGCTTTGTTTACGTTTTGTATATCACAAGCTGTCATATGCTAACTTAAATTTTAAGGTTACGTCGGAATCAGTGTCACCAATCGTTGTATAGAGCGCGGGCACTCAGCTGATCGCGTAACCTTCGAAACAGCTGATTGTACTGCCCCCGGCTTGTTACTCATTTCATTTAGCAAATAAATGAGGTCGAGCGACATATACGCCATCTATTCAAAGCTAGTTTTCCTTAGCGCTAATTCAAAATCTGAAATAAGTTTGTTGTCTTATAAAACAAATTTCTCTCGTATTTCATTCTGCGAGATTATTTAATGGTTTCTATAATGTATGTGTACTTCAAGAAGAAGCTATCACCTGATATGCAACTTCGCTAATTACCAAAAATCGAGTTAATTTGTAATATTGACCCGCACGATTGTGATAAAAGTGGGTTTTCGCAGGATATATGGGATTTCCTGAATATTTTGCCAATGGATATAATCAATTATTTGTTACCAACGAAAGTGTTTAAACCCAAGAGCAATTAAACGATTTCCAGAGTTTAAAACCGTAAAAGTATTACTGGTGTAGTTAGCTGCGAGATATTAATGTGAAGAAATTTGGAAAACTTGAACCTACTAGTAAAAGAAAAGGTGAGTAATCTATTTATACTGCAATGTGTTAATTTAATGCTTTATTATACACATTTTATTACAATAAAATCATAATGTAATTATAATAGAACAAGCAAAGTATCAATTCTCTAAAAGTCATTATGAGGAGAATCAGATATCTCATATACCGTGATGATTTATTTATTTTATTTATTTAACATCCATACATTGACATGTAATATTATTTTATAGGTAATGCATTCACAAAGAGTTATTAGACGTGTGGATAATTGTTATACAAGATGCAAAATCAGAAGAACGGGATGTGTCCGTAACAAGTTTGGAAAGCAAATAGAAAGTTTCTCGTAGAAGACAGGGAAAAATAGCTGACGATGGACTATGGTCCGAAGAGGCTAAGAAACATCGACTTCTACGGTCCTACGTTGTTCCACCACTATCTTCTCAGGATGTATTCTACATTCAATAAATAATGAAAGACTTAGATAAAGAAGTATATTCATTTTTACAATGTTTTTATTGTAATAAAATGTGTATAATAAAGCATTAAATTAACACATTGCAGTATAAATAGATTACTCACCTTTTCTTTTACTAGTAGGTTCAAGTTTTCCAAATTTCTTCACATTAATATCTCGCAGCCAACTACACCAGTAATACTTATACGGTTTTAAACTCTGGAAACCGTTTAATTGCTCTTGGGTTTAAACACTTTCGTTGGTAACAAATAATTGATTATATCCATTGGCAAAATATTCAGAAAATCCCATATATCCTGCAAAAACCCACTTTCATCACAATCGTGCGGGTCAATATTACAAATTAACTCGATTTTTTGTAATTAGCGAAGTTGCATATCAGGTGATAGCTTCTTCTTGAAGTACACATACATTATAGAAACCATTAAATAATCTCGCACAATGAAATACGAGAGAAATTTGTTTTATAAGACAACAAACTTATTTCAGATTTTGAATTAGCGCTAAGGAAAACTCGCTTTGAATAGATGGCGTATATGTCGCTCGACCTCATTTATTTGCTAAATGAAATGAGTAACAAGCCGGGGGCAGTACAATCAGCTGTTTCGAAGGTTACGCGATCAGCTGAGTGCCCGCGCTCTATACAATAATACTTTGCTTTTCACGAGAATTCAATTATATACAAATTTTAATTTATTTAATATTACATAAAATATTAATTTTACACAAATATTTATATTAACATCGGAATAATTGACGCTTAAAAGTATATATGTTTTGTTTTCCTTATATGGTTTTAAAATGTTGGCTTCACTGCAATTTGAAGATTACAATATCGTATTTATTACAATAACTCTACTATACGATTACCATGTGTACACCTGAATACGAAATCTTTACAATATCTTATAGCACATTATAATCGTAATGGTATAGATTATAATATCGCATTCTATACAATGGTCACCAGAATCAGGCCGTATATCTTGTTTTCTATATTTACCATCTATAACGTATTTCCTGCAATTCTTATTTATGGTATGGCTAGCACATCCCACCGCTGCCACCAATTTGTAACCCGCCTTTATGAGGCGAATTAACAAATAATAATTAAGATGGGTTCTTGCCAGACTGGAGGTACAACTTAGTAATTGTCAAAAAGTATAATAATAAATAATAAAGGTACTTACCGTTGTGACGTTGCTCGTAGAAGAATAACGGTTCGAAATAATAATAATGTTTATTATAAAAGGGTTTATTTACTAGTATAAAAATGATGAGTTCATATTTACAATTGATGGACCCGACTGTATGGAGGAATGGTCTTCTTCTGGTCTGTCTCTTAATGGACCTCTCGATGGACTCTCACCGGACTTTGTCTCTCCATCGTCCATACAGTCTTTTATACTACTGTAATGCTAAGTCAACAAACAATTGAGGTGTCAACTAATTACCAAATAAAGAAACAATATTATAATTGTTCCGTATTGCTTATTCTGCAATATTAGTGATTACTATTACTGAGTTATGATGACCTCAATTTTGTGGTGACCTAGTCTTACACAACCATATACTCTCTAGGCTTGTTTAAAAATTCAGCGATCGTCATGATGAATTTCGGGGATCCTTGAGCTTTTAGTATAATAGATAACTATGGTAGGTATATCTTTCACTTTGCCTTTGCGTATGTAACCTTGAAATGTGTTTGCCGCAGACTTAAAGGAAACAAGAAATTCAAAATAAAATGAAGATACTAGCAGTTAAAAAATGATTATATATATATATATATATATATATATATATATATATATATATATATATATATATATATATATATATACAGGGTGATTCATCGGTCTGTCCTCTCTTTATAACTCTTTTATTTTAAGTCAGATAGAAAAACTCTTCAAATATAATTTATATTATATATTATTGTCTATCTACGTACTATATGCATTTGTATACAGGGTGCTCCGTTGAAGCGCAACAATATATAACTTTATATTTCTTAATGGAACACCCTATATATATTTATTTATTTTGATAGTAAATTAGATTCCCTTTAAAATACTATTAAGTAATAAGGGGTCTAAAATTATAAATTAAGAAGTTATTTACGTTCATAAAAAATAGTTCATAGTGGAAAAAACCATAATTTAATACAAAATTTTGATTCTTTTTTATTAATACTTATTTTAAACATTACACTAATTATTATATTAGGCTATTAAAATTTAATGACAGACTAAATAATGCAAAATTATAATAAATGCTCGAAACAATTGATCAAATTATCCATAGCTTACTTTGTTAATAATAACATGATACAATAATATCATTCAACGAATAAAGGTAAATAACTTCATAATTTGTAATTTTAGACCCCTTATTACTTAATACTTTTTTAAAGGAAATCTAATTTACTATCAAAATAAATAAATATATATAGAGTGTTCCATTAAGAAATATAAAGTTATATATTGTTGCGCTTCAACGGAGCACTCTGTATACAAGTGCATATAGTATGTTCATACACAATAATATATCATATAAATTTTATCTGAAGAGTTTTTCTATCTGACTTAAAATAAAAGAGTTATAAAGAGAGGACAGACCGATGAATCACCCTGTATATATATATATATATATATATATATATATATATATATATATATATATATATATATATATATATATATATATATATATACAAATAAGGTATGACTTTTCAATAATAACTCTTGTTAACAATATTATAATTGTTCCGTATTGCTTATTCTGCAATATTAGTGATTACTATTACTGAGTTATGATGACCTCAATTTCGTGGTGACCTAGTCTTACATACCTCCCTTCTTTTAAAATTTGCTTCAGGAGGAGCACAATTTTTCTTACAACTACACTTAAAGTATCTATATTCACAATATTTCATAGCATGTCATGTTTGATGGTGAAAATTACTGCATACCACTGGTCTTGTGCTGGATGGTGTATCCATGACTGTAGATGAGTTTGAGGGGAGACGATTGGCCGGCCGTCATCCCATGGATGGTCCATCTGCTTGCTGTGGTTTGATGCGGTTTCCTCAACATGCATGGCATTGACGGTTGTTCTTTCTCTCTTAAGATCAACACTTACATACAAACATTTTAAATACCATATTTTTTCCATAAAACACACATAACTACTCTATCGGCCTGATTCTGGTAACCATTGTATAGAATACGATATTGTATAAAATACCATTATGGTATTGTATACAATTATTCACTGAAATTGTATTCTGGTGACCATTGGTTTTAATACAATATCGTGTCGTATACAATTATAGTATTCTACACCATATTGTATGTAATTCTTATTCAGGTGACCATTTATGACTTTGACAGAATTGTGTTCGTTACCATTATCGTATACATTTATGGTTTTCGTAAAGACAGATCTCAGCTCGATTTATCTGCATTATTTAGGTAATAAAATAGACCTTTATCGCTCAAATTCTCCTTTATTTTCCCTTTTCGTACATATATCTTTTTTCTAATGTTTATGTCAATTACCACTAGCCTACTCAATCATTCAAATATATCTAATATACTACAATGAGTAAGAGTTATTTTGACAAAAATGAATAATAACAATTTCATATTTATTATTGATATGTTAGAAAATGAAAGAAACAGGTAAGTTGTTGATATTTTATTAAAACATAATAATTTAGCTATTTATTATTGATACATTAGACACGAATTATTGATACAGAGAAGGCAATTACGCGATGTAAGTGATCCTCTGACACTGCCAGAGCATGTTTTTAGGAACATTTTTCGATTGTCTCGTCAATTAGTGAACGATATAATAATTGAGCTGGAACCACATTTTCGAGCTCCAGAACGTGAAGCAATTGCTATTCCGACTAATTTGAAGGTAATTACATCCGTACATAAATAAAAAAGTTTGGTTGTTAATGCTTTGGAGAAAACTTACAAATTTTATTTGTAAAACCCTCACAGATCCTTACAGCCTTGCAATTTTTTGCTCACGGCTGTTACCAAAAGCCAACTGGCCAAAATTTTCTACTAGCCATGAGTCAATTTTGTTAACAAAACATTATTTTTTTATAAAAAAATTTCAGGCGACTCTGGTTATCCTCTTGAGCCTTGGCTTCTGACACCAGTAACAGGAGCCAATAATACACCGGCAGAGATGAGATACAATAATGCACACAGAAGTATTAGAAATGTAATTGAACGTACAAACGGTGTTCTAAAGACGAGATTTCGTTGTTTATTGAAACATCGTGTTTTACACTATGATCCCGAAATGTGCGGCAAAATAATAAATGTGTGTGCAATTTTGCATAACAAATGCATTGAGAGAAATGAATTGGAGATAGAAGATCTCGAGGAATATGATAACAATGAAGGTATTTAAAATAAGTGAACAGTGATAATAAGAATTTTTTTTTTTCATAGATGAACTAAATAATGGAAATATAAACGACAATGGAAATAATTGGTAACATACTGGTCGTATTGTACGAAACCGAATAATTAACAACTACTTCGTAAATTAAATATTATTATATTAAAACATTATTTTATAAATTTGTTCTACCATAACCAAAATAAGATTTTTTATTGCTGCCACTAACTTTCTGACCTCATTTATTAAAATATTCACTTCTTTTTGAATGTTAAACAGGTGCATATTTTGTATGTTTTTGTATATTTTCCGGGATCCTAAAATATACACGTATTGACAAAACCTAAATAAGAACTTTACAGACTTACTTTTTCGTTGACTTCTAATATTTTTTATTGATACGACCTTTTGTTTCGATTGTATTTTATTTTCAATCAGTCCCAACTCTGGAACATTCATACCGGTCACTACTAATTTTCCTGTTATTTCTAAAAGTTTTTCCTCTAAATCCGTTAAGACTTTGTATAACGGCAGTCCTCCTCCTGTACCGAATCGATGTACGTAAATTTCCCGTGCTTTTCTTCTGACTGAATTTTGCCAATTAATAAAACATCTTTTCCACTCACTCACAGTTTTATTTGACCCCTTTAGTTCATTTAATTTTAAACATAAATTGTCGAAATTATCCGCTTTTTCTTGTAAATAATGAAGATATTCGTCATATTGTTCGGTAGAAATTTTCGCTGTACGTTTCTTTTCTACAGATAAAAAATAAATATTTTTTTTTGTTTTGTAATACTAAATATATTTTCTTTAATATAAAAATATATTTAAAACAACAAATATAAACTATAAAAATTCAGCCTTACACGAAAAGTAAACATAAATAAAATATTTGTAAAAACAAATTCATAACAAAAACTATTAAATAAATATAGCATTCTGCTAGTTCAAAAAGTAAAAATTAAATATTTTTCTATAAAAAATAACTATTAATTAGTTTTATTTTTTATCACATCAGCTAAATGGTTGATGCTTAACGCGATTTCCGATAGTCCTGCCGCTATCGCTTTTAGCCCCTCTTTTTGAACATCTTATCCTTTGACGTATTGTTCCAATAATACATTTTTTTGTTTCTTTTTCGGTTTTCTCGCAGCAACTTAATAAATAAATGATTTACAATTGAAATTCATCATGTATATATAATTTACTACCTTTTGCCGATGTTGACGTAGTTGCTCTGGATGCTTCTACTGCAGCTGCACCAGCTTCTTCATTCAATTCTAAAATCACATTAGACATTTGGAATGGTTTAAATATTATTTACAATCAAACTAATTACCATTGTAGTCACAACATAGATCTATGGTCACAAGTCCAGGCACAATCTAAATTCACGGGAATGTTTTCTATGTTTCCTTCTTCAACAAGTTCTTCGACTTCAGTAGGAAGAGATACCACTGGTGTTAAACCTATTTCTGGTACATTTTGTATACCGTCGATAACTACTACTCCCAAGGCCTTTAAATATCTTTTTTCTATGTCGGTTATTTCTTTTCCATCTCTAGCCCTCTTTTTTACTTGAGATTTCCATTCTATGAAAGTCTGAAATTATTTTTGTAAAATAAACATATTTTTACGACAAAATTAAATTTTTAACATACCGTTTTCCACTTGTCGGCTTCTCGAACAGCTCCAGTACCACAATTATTTAAAGTTTCCGTAATTTCCTGCCACAACATGTTTAATGTATTTGGGGCTAAGTTTGGCGTCAATTTTCCAGTTCTTAATACCTCGTTCTTCTCAAAATACTCTACGAATATCTGTATTTGTTGTTTCGATACTTTTTTTTTCGTAGCCATAATAAATACTTGGAATAGCTGTATTAAAAATATAACAGGTTTTCGGCGTAGCTTTGTTTACGTTTTGTATATCACAAGCTGTCATATGCTAACTTAAATTTTAAGGTTACGTCGGAATCAGTGTCACCAATCGTTGTATAGAGCGCGGGCACTCAGCTGATCGCGTAACCTTCGAAACAGCTGATTGTACTGCCCCCGGCTTGTTACTCATTTCATTTAGCAAATAAATGAGGTCGAGCGACATATACGCCATCTATTCAAAGCTAGTTTTCCTTAGCGCTAATTCAAAATCTGAAATAAGTTTGTTGTCTTATAAAACAAATTTCTCTCGTATTTCATTCTGCGAGATTATTTAATGGTTTCTATAATGTATGTGTACTTCAAGAAGAAGCTATCACCTGATATGCAACTTCGCTAATTACCAAAAATCGAGTTAATTTGTAATATTGACCCGCACGATTGTGATAAAAGTGGGTTTTCGCAGGATATATGGGATTTCCTGAATATTTTGCCAATGGATATAATCAATTATTTGTTACCAACGAAAGTGTTTAAACCCAAGAGCAATTAAACGATTTCCAGAGTTTAAAACCGTAAAAGTATTACTGGTGTAGTTAGCTGCGAGATATTAATGTGAAGAAATTTGGAAAACTTGAACCTACTAGTAAAAGAAAAGGTGAGTAATCTATTTATACTGCAATGTGTTAATTTAATGCTTTATTATACACATTTTATTACAATAAAATCATAATGTAATTATAATAGAACAAGCAAAGTATCAATTCTCTAAAAGTCATTATGAGGAGAATCAGATATCTCATATACCGTGATGATTTATTTATTTTATTTATTTAACATCCATACATTGACATGTAATATTATTTTATAGGTAATGCATTCACAAAGAGTTATTAGACGTGTGGATAATTGTTATACAAGATGCAAAATCAGAAGAACGGGATGTGTCCGTAACAAGTTTGGAAAGCAAATAGAAAGTTTCTCGTAGAAGACAGGGAAAAATAGCTGACGATGGACTATGGTCCGAAGAGGCTAAGAAACATCGACTTCTACGGTCCTACGTTGTTCCACCACTATCTTCTCAGGATGTATTCTACATTCAATAAATAATGAAAGACTTAGATAAAGAAGTATATTCATTTTTACAATGTTTTTATTGTAATAAAATGTGTATAATAAAGCATTAAATTAACACATTGCAGTATAAATAGATTACTCACCTTTTCTTTTACTAGTAGGTTCAAGTTTTCCAAATTTCTTCACATTAATATCTCGCAGCCAACTACACCAGTAATACTTATACGGTTTTAAACTCTGGAAACCGTTTAATTGCTCTTGGGTTTAAACACTTTCGTTGGTAACAAATAATTGATTATATCCATTGGCAAAATATTCAGAAAATCCCATATATCCTGCAAAAACCCACTTTCATCACAATCGTGCGGGTCAATATTACAAATTAACTCGATTTTTTGTAATTAGCGAAGTTGCATATCAGGTGATAGCTTCTTCTTGAAGTACACATACATTATAGAAACCATTAAATAATCTCGCACAATGAAATACGAGAGAAATTTGTTTTATAAGACAACAAACTTATTTCAGATTTTGAATTAGCGCTAAGGAAAACTCGCTTTGAATAGATGGCGTATATGTCGCTCGACCTCATTTATTTGCTAAATGAAATGAGTAACAAGCCGGGGGCAGTACAATCAGCTGTTTCGAAGGTTACGCGATCAGCTGAGTGCCCGCGCTCTATACAATAATACTTTGCTTTTCACGAGAATTCAATTATATACAAATTTTAATTTATTTAATATTACATAAAATATTAATTTTACACAAATATTTATATTAACATCGGAATAATTGACGCTTAAAAGTATATATGTTTTGTTTTCCTTATATGGTTTTAAAATGTTGGCTTCACTGCAATTTGAAGATTACAATATCGTATTTATTACAATAACTCTACTATACGATTACCATGTGTACACCTGAATACGAAATCTTTACAATATCTTATAGCACATTATAATCGTAATGGTATAGATTATAATATCGCATTCTATACAATGGTCACCAGAATCAGGCCGTATATCTTGTTTTCTATATTTACCATCTATAACGTATTTCCTGCAATTCTTATTTATGGTATGGCTAGCACATCCCACCGCTGCCACCAATTTGTAACCCGCCTTTATGAGGCGAATTAACAAATAATAATTAAGATGGGTTCTTGCCAGACTGGAGGTACAACTTAGTAATTGTCAAAAAGTATAATAATAAATAATAAAGGTACTTACCGTTGTGACGTTGCTCGTAGAAGAATAACGGTTCGAAATAATAATAATGTTTATTATAAAAGGGTTTATTTACTAGTATAAAAATGATGAGTTCATATTTACAATTGATGGACCCGACTGTATGGAGGAATGGTCTTCTTCTGGTCTGTCTCTTAATGGACCTCTCGATGGACTCTCACCGGACTTTGTCTCTCCATCGTCCATACAGTCTTTTATACTACTGTAATGCTAAGTCAACAAACAATTGAGGTGTCAACTAATTACCAAATAAAGAAACAATATTATAATTGTTCCGTATTGCTTATTCTGCAATATTAGTGATTACTATTACTGAGTTATGATGACCTCAATTTTGTGGTGACCTAGTCTTACACAACCATATACTCTCTAGGCTTGTTTAAAAATTCAGCGATCGTCATGATGAATTTCGGGGATCCTTGAGCTTTTAGTATAATAGATAACTATGGTAGGTATATCTTTCACTTTGCCATTGCGTATGTAACCTTGAAATGTGTTTGCCGCAGACTTAAAGGAAACAAGAAATTCAAAATAAAATGAAGATACTAGCAGTTAAAAAATGATTATATATATATATATATACAAATAAGGTATGACTTTTCAATAATAACTCTTGTTTTCCGAAAGTATCTTGATTACAAAAATTAGAAAATTTCGTGTTATTTATAGAACTTCAACCTCTTGTATTTATGTAACTAGAAGGAATACGACCTATGTTCATATGACATTTTTGGCTCAAAAGTTTGTTACACTAGTCCTGAAATACCCTGTATTATTTTGTGGGGAAACAGTGAAAGGGCAATAAGACTAGTTCGTTCTCGTTTATTTCATCAAGCTTTCGGATTTATTTTAATCCTTCTTCAAGATGATGTAAAATACATAAATGTAACAACATTTAGTATAAAAACTTACAATAATATGAAGTTGAATTTTACAAGCACAGGTTTGAAGAATATTTGAGCCAAGTTTTTAATTCGTTAACGAAAGGGGCAAGTTTGTAAATGGAATAAAATTAATAAAAAGAATATTATATTTTTTTCCAAATATGTTCAATCTACTTCACTGTCTTTCTAAGGTCTACCTAAATCCGAGTTCTGTGCGTTAGGTTTCGTTTCTGTCAGTTGTTTTTTATAAAATTTTCATGCTCAGATAGTTTCATGGACCGTCTAGGTGAGCAGGTTGCGTGGGCAGATTTTTTAAAACACTTATGTCAGTTATTATCAGCTATTGTTTTTTGCGTAAAGTTTTTTGAAATAGGTCGCGTTTGGTATCGAATGAAATGTTTTATGAAGAGCTGACAGGCAGAAATGTCAAATATTTGACAGATCGATCTGCTTTTGTTTCTTGCATAAAATTGTCAGAACTATGTCGTGTCACGCAGAATTGTCAAACTTATGACAGTTCGATCGGCTATTGCTTTTTGGCATAAAATTGTCAGAAATACGTCGCGTTTGGTATCAAATGAGAGGTCTTGTGAAGGGCTGTCAGGCATCAGTGTCAAAACTTTGACAGGTTGATCGGCTTTTGTCTGTAATGTGTAATAATGAGAATAATATTATCGTTAGCACTTCGCATTTAAAGAGTGCCTAGACGGATTGGATGTACATATAGCCTATCATAAAACACTATCGGCGGAGCCCTAGGGGAAGCTGGACTCTGCCGCTAGTAAACAACCTAAACGATGATTCCATAAAAATAGCTAATAAAAGTTGTAATACAGTTAAAACTATTCTCATGTGTAAAGACCGTAATTTTTATTACATTGGCCAAACATCACGACAATTGTCCAGTAGAATGTAGAATAACATCATATAAAAGTAACACCAAAATTAAACCGCACCCATCAGCACTCGCATTACATGTTTCAAATACAAAACATACAATGGACTATCAAAATATAAAACTTTTAGATACAGAAATTGATTGCCGGAAACGAACTTTTTTAGAAATGTACCACATTTTCAATACACCATCCACTATCAATAAAAACCAGACATAGATGGCTTGAGCACCATATACATAAACCTTTTCGAGATAATCAAAAATAACAACATAACACAAAACCAACATCATAATAACAATAATACACAAACCAATTCCTGATTGTAACATCTATTTTTCATTTTACCGCATATTTTTCAAATATCAGCGCCATTGCTCCACCATCGTAAACTTACTACAAACTCCGACGTATTCAGAGGACAGATAAATAACTACGCAGTACGAAACATGTGCTCCACAACGTTGAACTATTTTTATCTTTTGTTAAAAAACCAAACTTTTCGGCCCTTTTACACCAAAATTCTTATTAATTTTCGTTCGACGTAATTCTACTTAAATTTTAAAATATATTTCGTCACTTTCAACATTGGAAGATAAACAGAATGTGCAAATTTTTAAAATTACGCATTTGGATTTATGTAAGTTAAAACTTTTCCGCCCGCTACACCAATTTTTTTTGTCTAAATTGATTAATCTAGTAATGCGGCTTCAACAAACTATTAAAAAAAAAAAACACTTATCCATCAATAACGATGAAATCAAAATTCAATAAAACTGGTCAATTTTGTAAGTAAAAATAGATTAACAACTCTGTAAGATAGTTATTGAAAATTTGTATTCCAGCTTTCCAAATCTGTTTAGTGGTAATGTTTTCATGCTCTTGAATGAACCTATTGTAAAATTCAACTTCATATTATTGTAAGTTTTTATACTAAATGTTAACTACATTAGTTGTTGCATTTATGTATTTTACATCATCTTGAAGAAGGATTGAAATAAATCCGAAAGCTTGATGAAATAAACAAGAACGAACTAGTCTTATTGCCCTTTCACTGTTTCCCCACAAAATTATATTTCTAAAAACTTTACGCAAAAAAACAATAGCTGACAATAACTGACATAAATGTTTAAATAAAATCTGCCCACGCAACCTGCCCACCCAAACGGTCTACGAAACTACCTGAGCATGAAAATTTTATAAAAACAACTGACAGAAACGAAACCTAACGCACAGAACTCGGATTTAGGTAGACCTTGGCTTTAGAAAGACAGTAAATAGGTTGAACATATTTGGAAAAAAATATAATATTCTTTTTATTAATTTTATTCCATTTACAAATTTGCCCCTCTCGCTAACGAATTAAAAATGTGGCTCAAATATTCTTCTAACCTGTGCTTATCTATTAATCAAAACAGATTTGAAATATCTTTCTCCACTTTGTGTTATGAATTTTTTTAAACCAGCCTTGTTAAAGTAAAAGTTGAAAATTTTTAGTTTTACAGAATTTTGATTTTCAATGACAGCCCTGCTTTTAAAAATTCATAATTTCAAACTGGGGAAAGATATTTCAAATCTGTTTTCATGAGTTGATAGGTGGTGGTTTGGAATATATTTGTGCCAAATTTAAAATCTTTTGAACAAACGGTGTGAATTTGGCATAAAATTGAACAAAAAAAGACTTGAAAATTGAAGTACATTGTGCAAAATGGAGACGAGTTACATTTTTAAAGTTTTGTTCAAATTCCATTTTTTTTTCAATTTTTGATGTTTTTATTGCAAATTTGATGTATTCGTACTAATATGCTATCGTTTCTTTTATTATAAACTTATTTTTTAACTATATTTCGCGATTTTAATATTTCGGCGCATGAAGGGGATTTGTGCAGTAAAATAAATAAATCCGAAAAAAATTAAGTGCAAGAACGGGATATGTGAAAAAACATCTCGTTCTTGCACCTAAACTACAAACGGGATATGTTTCCTAACGTTGTACTTCTTGTACAAGACACAATACATATACCGTTCTTGAAGTATAGACGCAGACACTGCTTTAGATCAGATGTCTACACAAATCTCTATTTGTCAAAAAATGTAACTTATCCCCTTTTTGCACCTGTCTTCTATTTTCATTAAAAAAAATTGGTTTTCAATTTGAGGTGTACTAACTCGACGGAATATCACGAGTTATGCAAGTTCGCTCTACTCTACCCTTTTACCCTGCGCTGCTGCAAGAATACGAGTAAAATAAAAAATATATCATCACGGCTATAACCCATTGCTGGCTGTGCCAATCTGCTTTGTACACAGATTTCGGTAAAGACGACATATTTGTCCCGTGCGGGTGTTTACCAGGTATGTAGACAGTGAAGATATTTCCATCATCTGAATATAAATTTTCGGCAGGTGGGTGACTTGGAGCATTGTCTAATAGAACAATTGGTTTAATGGACAAGGCATTTTGAGTTAAATATTTTCAGACCTGTGAAATTATGTAATTTAAGTGTCAAGTTCGTGAAAAAGTAAATGTTTAGCATGTATCGACTTTCTTGAACAATAAAACAATTATGGAATTAATTTTCAAAAATTCCTGATGTCATCCATGCATTCTTAGAATACATGTAATCAACAGGTAAAGAAAAGTTCTTGAAACATCTAGGTTTTCTTGCTTTGCCTATTACGAGGGGTCTAATTTTGTGGTCTCCAGTTATATATGTACAGACAGGAAAAGTAAGCCTTGCTTTTTGAGCCTTTCTCCCTGGAGCTGATTTTTCATC
Organism: Harpalus rufipes; assembly: GCA_951394225.1. NCBI lineage: Eukaryota > Metazoa > Arthropoda > Insecta > Coleoptera > Carabidae > Harpalus > Harpalus rufipes. Next base: position 26,360,947 of record OX596282.1, on the reverse strand, counting down.
GTTCGTTACCGTAGTTTTTTCGGGCAATAACTTCCGAAACTGACCAGTTTTATTTTCATTATAGATCTTGTCATGTTTTAGATTTAATCTATCTATAATCGCACGTACATCTTCTTTAAATGGATCCACAAGTTCGGGATTTGAAGATAGATTTTCACCAGATATTTTTAAAATCTGATTCGAAATCTACGTTTAAAATTTTGTAACTATCCATCACATACAAAAACGCATCTTTTTCCATCAAAGTTTTATATAAAATTTTTGCTTTAGTTCTCATTAGTTGACTCGTAACTGGTAGGTTTCTTAACCTTTGTTTACAATCCTCAACGTTTTCCTTTTACTTATGAAATCAAAATAAAGTTTGATAAGTTAATGGTTCAAATTTTTGCAAAATCTGTAAATCGTAAAATATTACATATTTTGTCAAAATAGATTTATTTGAAACTTACTGTTATACTTCATTCTATCAGAATTTTATATCATAATGCGATATTTTTAGAAATATGATTCGAAATCTACGTTTAAATTTTTGTAACCATCCATCACTTACAAAAAAATCATCTTTTTCATTCAAAGTTTTATATAAAATCTTTACTTTAGTTTTCATTAGTTGACTCGTAACTGATAGGTTTCTTAACCTTTGTTTACAAAACATTTTCAGTTTTTTTTACTTATGAAATCAAAATAAAGTTTGATAAGTTGACGGCTCACAATTTTGCAGAATCTGTAAATCGTAAAATTATTACATATGTTGTCAAAATAGATTTATTTAAAATTTACGTTTATACTTCATTCTATCAGAATTTTATATCATAATATTCATACATTTCAGGGTAAATTCTTCAAATTGTTTCAAGCACCTGATTTGAAAGGCAGAAATTACCTGTATATGCAAAAATGTGGTTCAATTCATACTCATTTGTTCAATTTTGCATAATATTAACAGGACGACCACCGATATCTTAATAATCTCAGACATTTTGAAAAACCTATTTACAAAATAATAAATAAAATATATAATTTAACAATAAACATGGCTTAAATTCATTTAATAAATAAACCTACCTGGTTTAATTCATATTCTTCAATTTTACACAGTATTTATACATAATTTAGCATTTAAAAAAACATTCATAATTTGTCATTAACATTGACATATCAAATATGACACATGGCGGCGTTTGTTGTTTAGTTACTTATGGCATATTTGGCAACACTTTCCTTGTGCATATGAACTGTCAAAAATTATAATTTTTAAATACAATGTTTTAGGCCTTTTTTACCTTTTTCTCATCAGTTATGATTTTGAATTTAGTTTCTTTCAAATTCTCCGCATTAAACAAATATTTCCATTTAAAGGTGCAAATTGATATATCAAATGTGACACTTGACAGCGTTTATCTTTTTAATTTTTTCCTTGTATTCTACGATCCACTGTTTCAATGTACCAAATTTCAACGTTTAATATTTTTTTATACAACTATGCATCGTACAGAAAAATGAGCCAAATTAGTAAATTAAGTTGAGTTTGTCTCTACAACTTGCTGCAATTTTCATTAAAATCGGTCGCACAGTTTAGGCTGTGGAGGAAATTAAAATTTTGCCGATCGCTGTGATGAAAATATATATATAGATAGTGAATTATGCCTTTTAGTATAAGGACTAGCGAAAGCTCCCCTAGGGACCCGCCGATAATGTTTTATGATAGTCTGTACGTACATCCAATCCGTCTAGGCATATTTTAAATGAGAAGTTCTAACGCTAATATATATATATATATATATATATATATATATATATATATATATATATATATATACATAAAATCACGCGTGTCCCACTTAGTGGGTTCGCACAAACCCGATAACAATAAGAACAACATCAACATCATACAATAAATCCTTACTTTTAAAAATATCAAAGTGACCGATTTTCGGTAGCGAAATACCGCATCCGGATCACAATAATAGTTAGGAAACAATCATCCTTCGCCACACATTCCTATCTAAGCAGACTTCTTTCGCCTCGGCCACACTCATAATCGCATTCATACATGCTCTTCTTCTCTTCATACTTGGAAATTCTCTCTCTTTAAGCACCCTAACAATCACATCCATCCACTTACACACTGGTCGGCCACGCAATCGAAAACCCTCAACTTCACCAAGGTATATACGCTTAACAAGCCGTTCACTCGCCATTCTCTCCACATGCCCAAACCATCTCAACTGACTCACACCAACTCTCTTAATCACATTGTTCCTAACCATACACTCTTCATACACCAAATTATTCCTCACGCGATCCCGTCTGACATACCCACATACTCCACGTAAATACCTCATTTCTACAGCAGTCACTCTCTTCTTATGCTTTCCCGTCCATGCCCAGCATTCGCTTCCATACATCAAAGCAGGCACTAGCACTCCATTATATACACTTAACCGAGCATCCCTTGATACGTTAACGTTTCGTGCAAACGTACCCAGAGCACCCATTACCTTACATCCCGCACTCACTCTCCTTTCTATCTCTCGATCAATTCGACCATCCCTCGACATCATGCTTCCCAAATATACAAACTCATTTACCTGCTCCAGTTTTACTCCATCCACCAACACATTGCACTCAGTCACCAATTTACTCCTTTCAAATACTAACACTTTAGATTTATCAACATTCAACATCAGATTCATACTTCTTCCAACTACATGTATTCTCTCTATCATTCTCCTGAGTTACTCTTCATTTTCTCCTAAAACAACTACATCATCAGCATACGCTAACACAGGCACTACACTTTCACCAATATGTACACCATCCATTTCAGTCAAAGCTCTCCGCAATAACACATTCATATACAAGTTAAACAACCACGGAGACATACCACAGCGCTGTTTCACACCAACATTTATACGAAACCAATCACTCAACCTACCATCTATTCTCACAGCAGCCTCACTACCCTCATACAACGCTCGAATCGCTCCCAACCAGTTTCCATTCACACCGTACTCTCTGAGTACATCCCACAAAGTATCTTGAAGAACGCTATCATACGCCTTCTTTAAATCAAGAAAGCCACAGAATACCTTCTTGTTCTTGTCAAGTGACTTCTCAACAATCATACGAAGAGCAAACAATTGATCGACACATCCCCTCTCAGGCAAAAAACCACCCTGTACGTCACTTATTTTTGTAATTGTTAAGGTTCGCACCTTATGAATTAAAACCTTACTCCTCGCGGTTGTTGACTTTGGCTTTCCAATTCCTCTGTCCTATTGCAATTAGGTCCTTTTTTACCTCTTCTACCCATCTTCCTATTGGTCTGCCTATCTTATTTTTTTCATCTTGTTGTCTGTTAATAATACACTTCGGCGTTCTTTCTTCTGTCATTCTTTCGACATGGCCCAACCACCTTATTCTCAGCATTTTAACTCGTGTTGTAATATCCGGTTCTTCATATATCTCTTCCAGTTCTCTATTTGTTCTTCTCCTCCATAGATTTTCTTCTTTAATTCCTCCGTATATTCTCCGCAGTACTTTGCGTTCCCATAGTTTCAGCGTTGACTCATCTTGTTTGTTCATTGTCCATGTTTCGCTACCGTAAAGTACCGTCGGTAATATAATTGTTTTGTATATATGTTTTTTTTAAATTCTTGGACACGTTTTTACTTGTCAATAACCTGTTCATCATTCCAACCGTTCTATTTCCTTTCGTTAATCTTTCTTTGATTTCTTCCTTAATTCCACTTTTTGATGTGATCTTTGACCCCAGATAAGTAAAACTCTCCACTTTCTCAAATCTATATTCCTCTCCGCTCTCCATTGTTATTTTTAATTCTCTTTCTGGCATATTTCCTTTTTTGCTCATATGCATGCATTTTGTTTTTTCTTTACTGACTTTTAATCCTACTCGTTCTGCTTCTTGTATTATTTTTTCGTTGTTAGTTGTAATTCCTTCTTCGTTTTTGTAATAATTGTGATGTCATCGGCGAATGCTAAACACTGGTGTCTCCTGTCATATATTAATGCTCTTCTATTCAGTCCACTTCTTCTCATTACTGCCTCTAGGACTAGATTAAACAGTGTTGACGACATGGGGTCTCCTTGTCGTAGGCCCGATTTAACCTCGAACAAATCTGATTTTTGAGTATTCACTTTTACTCTGCTACTTGTGTTTTCTAATGTAACTTTTATTATTCTTATCAATTTCTTTGGAATCGTTAGTTCGTCCAGTGCCTTTAATAGTTCGTTTCTTTTTAGTAGATCATAGGCCTGCTTAAAATCTATGAAAAGTAAATGCAGGTCTAGTCCTTTTCCATAGTGGGTAGCTTGTAGTTCTTTTAGGACAAAAATTTGGTCTATTGTAGATCGGTTCTTTCGGAAGCCTGCCTGATATTCGCCCACGGCGTTTTCCATTTTTTTCTTCAACTTTGAATTTATCCATGTAGCTAGGATCTTGTAGGTTACATCCAGCAGGGCAATTCCGCGGTAATTTTCGCATCTCGAATTGTCTCCTTTTTTGTAAATGGGACATAGCACCGCTTCTTTCACGTCGTTGGTAACTGTTCTTCTTTCCAACATGTTAATATAAGGTCGTATATATCTTGTTTAAGTTTTTCCCCTCCGTGTTTGATCAATTCTGCAGATACTTCATTGTAACCGGGGCTCTTATTACTTTTCATATTCTTAATTATTTCATCAATTTCTTCTTGTTTTGGTTCGAGTAGGTTAGATGGTTCTGTCTCGTCATCTGTACTGAATCCTATGTTTTTTGTTTCTTCTTCGTTATTTAATAACTCTTGGAAATAGCTTGCCCACCTTTTTAATTTGTCTGCTTCATCTCCTATCAAATTTCCTTCTGTGCCTCAGCAGTACAGGGTTTTTTGTCTATATCCTCCTTTTTCTTTTTTGACCTTCTGGTAGAAATTTCTTATTTCTTTCCTATTGTAACTATCTTCTATGTCGTTTATTTGTTCTTTTAGTAATTGTTTCTTTTTGGTTCTGCACATTCTCTTGTATAATCTTCTTTGTTTTTGATAATTTATTTTGTCGATTCCGGAGCCTGTTTTCAAATACTTTATTCTTGCTTCTCTTTCTTTGATAATGGCCAATGAACATTCCTCGTCGAACTATTTCGTTTTCGTGCTATTAGCTTCCTTCGGCCCTAATATTTCTTCTGCTGTTTTCTTAATTTTTGTTTGTACTGCATTCCATTTCCCTTCTATTGTGTTTTCTGTCTAACGCTAATATTATTCTAAATATTTCGAATTTCAGATAAAAGCCGATCGACCTGACAAAATTTTGACACTGATGTCTGACAGCCCTTAACACGACCACTCATTTGACACCGAACACGATGTATTTCTAACAATTTTATGTAAAAAAAAAAAACAAAAGCCGATTAAGTTGTCACATTTTTGACATTTCTGCCTGACGGTCCTTCAGAAAATATTTCATTTGATGCCAAACACGATATATTTCTAACAACTTTATGCAAAAAACAATAGGCGATTGACCTATAGTGTTTTATGATTAATACTTACGTTCAATCCGTCGAGGCACAATTTAAACCCAAAGTGCTAACGCTAACAGTATTCTACAGTCCGTACGATGTAACTTGGCGAGGCAAAAGAATGTAATTCACTTTACTATTCCTAAGTTGCGTTTTGTCAAATATTTACTTTTACTTCGATGCCGCACAGGAAAGGTAGCCGTGGTAGAGCTCAATCGAATACTTTGGGAGCTACCACCTCCCTCCGCTTGTTGTGACGAAAACTCTCCTAGATAGAGTGGAAGTTCTCCAGGCATAGATGAATTTCTTGGTTACCGCTACAGAGGGTTTTGGCGTGTCTTGTGCCTTGTTCTCCGCTAGGTCTGCGTCGGCGGTTCTGATACCAAATGTCCAGGACCAAGGGCCAGCCACAGCCGCCAAAGCTACTAATATCCGTTACAAAAGTATTTCCACAGTACACCGTACTTTGGGAGCTACCACCTCCCTCCGCTTGTTGTGACGGAAACTCACCTAGATAGAGTGGAAGTTCTCCAGGCATAGATGAATTTCTTGGTTACCGCTACAGAGGGTTTTGGCGTGTCTTGTGCCTTGTTCTCCGCTCGGTCTGCGTCGGCGGTTCTGGTACCAAATGTCCAGGACCAAGGGCCAGCCACAGCCGCCAAAGCTACTAATATCCGTTACAAAAGTATCTCCACAGTACACCGTACTTAATGAGGTAACAAACTCGTCGGAAGGACGTGGTTTTCACAAGAGAAAATATAATAAAAATGGATGCCTTGTATTCCGTCAGACGTTATATAAAATATTAAAACTGTAAGTTGTACAAAAAGACAAAAAGGAAAAGGGGATGGATTGAATGCAGTAAAAAGAAACTATTTAAAGCGCTAAATAAACCCCAAATATAAATTCACTTACTAAATAAACCGCAAATATAAATTCACTTAATAAAAAAAATCACGTGCTTAAATAACGGACAGATTTTTCCCACTGATAACGTGACAAATCAGCAACAAAATTACACCCAAAAATAGGATTTGCCAACACAAAAAAGATAGCGTACAAAATAAATCCTGTTTTAGTAAACGTGTCCAAACCATCATCTGACAGGATAACTCACAGATGGCCGCCAATCTAACTATTCATATCACGTTCAGAATGGAAGGATTAAGGATTGGGAGGTAAAAGGGATATATTTAAGCATCATTACAAAACAATGGCAAAGGTAGCAACAATTGAGTGTGTTTAAAATTAACATAAAGAACCTAGAACCGTCAAAGTTAATTGGCTCGGGAAATTTGAATAGAAAATTACAACAAAATATAAAAAACCATAATTTCATGGGTGCGATAACCCAAGGATGTGGAGCCTTAAAGGTTAAATAGGCTCGGAAAAGTTAAACAGAACTACAAAAAATAATTCTACTAAGGTAGTGTAAAAATTAATAAAAATTTTGAAACTCAATTAAAATTTAAAGGCCCAAAAATCGGATAAAAAATATAGGAGTCGCTTAGAAAAATCCAGTGAACGACGTAAAGGTAAAGTAAGAACCAAATTTAAAAATAAATTCCTGAAAATTAATCTATTTTAAAAAAACTCACAATTTTGTCCCACATAACCAACGCTCAAACAGTGTTGGAAAACTACTCGAAACTGGCGTAGGCAAGCCCAAAGCCTTTGGTCACACGTGGCCTTCAATAAAAAGTTACAACTAATGAAATAGCAACTACATAACAATGAATTCGAGTAACTCAGCAAAAGATGCTGCGATTGATAAAAAATTGAGTTTGGAAAACGAAAAAACCAGAAAAAAGACTCACTGAAATTTTCTCAGGTCGTCCTCTGCTCGACGCCAGTACAGGTCAAGTCCTCTCTCGATCGTAAGCGACAAAGTCTTACCCGGGAAGCTAATCCCTCATAGTTAAAATATGCGTATCGTCATCTGGGGTGATTTCGGACAGGCGAGGTGAATTCGGAGATAGTTTATTTTCGGAGGATTTCGTTCAAGGTCTTTACACAAACTGATCCCAGCATATTGATATTTACGTTAAACATTCAAACGATGTCTGAAGGAGCTGGAGTGCAGTCGTGTACAGCAATAAATAAGGTGGGGTTTGTAAAAATAATTATTTTTTAGTAGGCCTGTTTTTGCAAAACTTAACAAACCTTGCAAAGAAACCTATATTCTAGAAAAATTGTAAGTTTTAGAAGGGAATATACAAGATGTTCATTTTTAAGTGGCTACCATTGCGATTTTGAAAACTAGAAGGGATACGAAGTTGGTTAAATTAGCAAAGAATCTCTATTTCACATAGGTATTTCAAAGATATACTGAAAAAAGAAATTCAACCAGTGGTTCTCAACTTTTTTTATTTTAAATAGAAACATATTTTTTATTTGTGCATTCAGTAGAGCTCTTTATTCTGAATCCAACGATATAAAATTTTCATACCCTTACATAACAAATTTTTTGAAAAAAAATTAATAAAGTTTTGAATTACTTCCCCTTAAATATGATATTAATTAGAGTGCCATGAATGAAAAAAGTGAATATTTTGTTTATTGCTACTCCTGTCAAATGAGAAATTGTTCTTCATATCATTTTTAATACCTAAAAATGGATCAATTCACACATGACGAAAAGGTAGATATGTTCGAAATTTACATTTTGTGTCATAAGAATTCTCGTGCTGCAGTTAACATGTACAGGGAACAATACCCTAACAGGAATATTCCCAACTACAAAACTTTTAGAAAATTAGAACGACGACTACGACCTAATACAGAAACATTTAAAAAAAGACGTATACGATTTGAAAATATAAATGCTGAGACTAATGTCTTAGCGTATTTTGCAGCAAATCCTACGGCATCGATAAGAATGGCTGCACGAATGCAATTTGAGTGTAGGAACCGTGCATAAATACTTGAAGAAACGTAAGTACAAGCCTTATAAATTCCACCGAGTACAGCATCTTCAAAATGGAGATAATTTTGAGCAGTTTTTATAAACACTAAATCATTTAATTGAAAATAAAGTTCTTTTTTAAATATATTCACTTTTTTCATTCATGGCACTCTAATTAATATCATATTTAGGAAAAAATAATTCAAAACTTTATTAATTATTTTTTTTTCGAAAATTTTGTTATGTAAGGGTATGAAAATTTTATATCGTTGGATTCAGAATAAAGAGCTCTATTGAATGAGCAAATAAAAAATATATGTTTCTATTTAAAATAAAAAAGTTGGTATCCATATTTTGTGAACCACTGGTTGAATTTCTTTTTTCAGTTTATCGTTGAAATACCTATGTGAAATAGAGATTCTTCGCTAATTTAACCAACTTCGTATCTCTTCTAGTTCTCGAGATCGCAATGGTAGCCACTTAAAAATGAACACCCTGTATATCTTTATATTAATATGCAATGGTTTGGCAAGTTTTGTACAAAAAGCAAATTTTTATTTTAACCCCCTTTTTTCTACATTTTCTTTTTTCATATGCTTAAAGGTGGTGTGAATTCGGACAACAATGGTTCGGAACTATAAAATGAAAATCGACACCAACTTCATGAACTATTCGGAAGATAATTTACAAAAAGCTATTTCTGAAGTCAGAAAAAAATCTAAAAGTCTACAAGAGGCAGCAGAGTATTATGGAATATCGAAATCTACACTATTTGATAAAATTAAAAGGACCCATCTAAAAAAACAAGTGTTCACTCCAGAAGAAGAGCATGTGATAATGGAGGATATCGTCCAATTTAACGAATGGGGATTTCCAATGACACGAAATGATATACGGGGGCTAGTTAAAAATTATTTAGACAGAAAAGGTCGCAAGATTAACATTTTTAAGGATAATCTTCTGGATGTGGAATGGTTTTACAAATTTCTTTCAAGAAATAAGGGCTTAACTGAACGCTTTGCTCAAAATATTAAAAGATGTAGAGCAAATATCAATCGAGAAATTGTTCAAGATTATTTTAAAAATTTAGAGAAATCATTAGAAAATGTACCCTCTTCGAATATCTTGAACTATGACGAAACAAATATTACTGACGATCCTGGAAGATATCATTTTCCATCTTTAATTCCTCTTGTAAAAGTTAAATATTGTACCTACCTACCTGACTATATTTGTTATAATATTCAAGATAATATTTATTATTATAATAATAGTTATTTTTATAAGAATATTTTTTTTTATTATATTTACTGATTTATTGTTAAATATAAACATTTTTATATATTCATATAAATATATTTAAATTTTCAGAATTATAGTAGTATTAATTTTTCAGTTGACAAATCCCTACAACCTCAAAATATATTTATGTCTCACTAAAGTATTATGCACTGTTTATTGCTAGGATACGGTGTATATAAACATATCCATTATGCCCCGGTTGTCTCGGATATGTTTATATACACCGTACCCGATCCTCGATGTTGATGTTTTAAAAATAAATAAACGTTGATAATAAATAAAACAATTAAACAACATCCTTAGCAACGCCAAAATTTGAGCATTATTGTAATCAAAATTATTATCAATTAAAACTTGTTTCAGATATTCTAGTGAGACATAAAATCTTGTATGCACCACGAGCGTTACTAGATGATAATGCCCATCGGACGACATCTATCCCTCGGGCCGGAGGCCCTCGGGCTAGATCATCGTCGCCCTCCTGGCATTATGATCATAGTAACGCCCTTGGTACATAAAATACTATTATTTTTTTATTTTTTTGTCCGAAATAATCCTTACCTCATGCAGAATTCAAATTTACGCGTAAAATAATTGCAATCCGAATTGGCCCCACATATAGTGGGGAATTCGGATAGTATATAACCGGGAAAAAAAAATTACCTATTATATTATTGAAAAAACTTTTTTCAACACTTTACTTAAGAAGTATTAAAGAAGTTATATTTAAATTTTCACATTAAAATGAATATTCTGGTGTGTTTTATGATCAAAAAACAAAAAATGTCTGAAATAAATGATAATGAAACCATAAAACATGTTAATTTAAATAAATTATCAAGATAGTATTTCATCAAACTAATGCGAGGCAAAAATGAAATTGAAGCTACAGCTGTCGGAAATCAAACACTATGTACTACCATGTATCAAATTTTCAGAGAGCGTTTTTTCTTCTACTGTTTGGAATAAGTGTAAAATTGTTACTGTTAATATTTGCAATAAAAACTGTTATTTATTTAATTTTAGAATGAAAAACTTTTTTATCCTCCCTTAAATGCGAGCGCAAATTGTCATGGGTTCTTTACTCAGCCCAATTGTGGCCAACCTTGTGATGGACAAGCTCTTGAAACCATTATTATCATTTAATGTGGTTTTCATTAAGAAATATGTGGATGATCTTATTCCAGTAATACCAGAAGATAAAGTGGATGAAACATAACATTAACAGTATTCAATAGTTACAACAGTAATCTGCAATTCACAATAGAAATTGAAAGCAATGGATCCATACCATTCTGTTGACATAGGCGACATTGATGTAATTATGAAAGCTTATTTTATATTGAGTTGGCTTCACAATCTTTTGTTAGAAAGTAAGAAAAAAAAAAGGTTTTTTAAATTGTCTGATTTTGCAATGTCATTTTTGTAAAAGTTAAAATAAACATAATTCTCTTTGAACTTCGAGTCTATTTTGCTGCAATCTCTTATAAACAACACATTCCTTGATTTAACAATAATAAGACATAATGATGGCACTATTACAACGAAATGGTACAAAAAGCCTACGGCGAGCACTAGATATCTGAATTATAAATCCCGACATCCAAAAAATCAGCTAAATAACAATGCAACGAACCTCATTTCTAGAGCAATTAAATTAACATCGAAAAATTATCACAAAGAAGTGAACATACATAGATGACATGGCTATGCAGTTGAAAAAACTATTTACGAATAACTTTAATATAAACATTGCTTTTAAACAAGAGAAAACTGTAGGCAATCTTTTTTCAAGACTAAAAGCCAATATAGATAAAATGTATAATTCTAATATAATATACAAAATTCCATGTGACGATTGCCCTGCCCAGTATACAGGTCAAACAATACGTTATTTAAAAACAAGATTAGACGAACATAAAAGAAATTGTAGGAATAACAATAACAATAATGGAAAGTGTGCTCTAGTAACACATGTAAAAAACACAGCCCACAGCTTTACTTTTGAAGATGTTAAAATCTTAGCCACAGAATGTAATACTTCATATATCATTTTTTTTTTTATTTATTACGGTTTATTTTGTTAAACATGTATTATGAGATATGTAAGAATAGTCAATGGCTAAACCTTGCCTTTAAATGGATCTCAATAAAATTAGGTACATAAAATAATTATTTTTACTAAGGGACAACGTCTATTTGTTTGATCATCATTCTGAATTTTTGCATATCATGTTACATTTTATGTAATTAATATTTTATGCATTATTACTAAATACGCGCACAAAACATTCACATACATACTCGTACATCGTGAACCGTGTATGAAAATACCTAGGAGCAAAAAATTCAATATGATGTCATACATACTCAACACCTTGAATAATAAAATTCAAATGGAATTTGAGGAATTTAATATTAATACGAGTATATTTCAAATATTTCAACTAAACGAAGCTACTTTCTTTTGTTATCGCATATACTCATTGGTAATGTTTTCAGTATCGTTAAATGTTATTCTGTTATAAAAATAATATTTATTAAAGTTTATTATATTGGGGTCTTCCACTATTTTTTTTTTATTATTTTAAATGAAAGTTCTTTTAATTTTGAAGCAAGTCGTATTATAAATAGTCTTGTCAAATTAGTTTTCATTTGCGGAAAAAATCCGAACTAGCTGAATTTTTGTGTAGACTTTCGTATTGTTGCTCTTAACAACGTGTAAAACGTCCCCATCGATGACTCCTGCTAAAAACTTTGCAAGAAGTCAAAATGTCACAAAAACAGTTTTTCGCAAATATCTCCTAAACTAGTGCGTTTATTGCAAAATAAGTCTAACAAAATTTGCTGTTTAGACAAATTTCTACAAAAATATTTTGTATTAGATTTTTTCGTAAATGTAGCCAGTTCAAAGTTAAACTGTATAAAAACAAATTCTGCAACGTAAAATACAGAAAAATTGTATCTCATCGAAATAATGAGTAATGAAAGAAAAAATGTACTTGGAGAATCTCTTAATTCTTGATCTGTAACTATTATGGAGGTGACAGGTCTACGTTGAAGTACTTAAATTTGTTTCAAACATTATGGGACAATGTACACGAGCACTGTAGACTAGAGTAACATTGAACTGCAAAAAGCTATCAAATTCTTCTCAAGTAAGTTGTAAATATTGACAAAATTACACATCGATATAAGAATAATCGGAGTGCAATCTATCCATCACTTTATTAAAGGAAATCAATGTGTTATTTAAATACAACATGTATGAAAAAATAAAATATAAAAGAAGATATGTAAGAATAGATGCACATATCCAGATATGGTCATTTTAGACCGCCCAAAATTAGTTTTTACTAGAAGAATATGAAGAGAAACTAAACCAAAACATTGTTCGAATTGAAAATCCCTGTTACCCGCCTAAAATTTATATAATGGTAAACTCTACTTTGTAATTTATTGTACATAATTTAAGGTAAAATATCCTATGGATTTTGTAAATATATGTGAAAATTGTTTTGTGCTGAGACATGCTCTTATTGAATAATAAAGAAGTTTATACGTCATAGACATATGAATATATTATTTGTATTTCTAAAAATATTCTTTGCTTCATCCATACAGCCAGGTAAAATATATGGCTGGTCATATTAGATTTTTTTAAATGGAATAATAATAATAATAATAATAATAATAATAATAATAATAATAATAATAATAATAATAATAATAATAATAATAATAATAATAATAATAATAATAATAATAATAATAATAATAATAATAATAATAATAATAATAATAAAATGTCAAACGCATCCCTGGAAATCACGACCCATATGAAATTCAAAAACAAGCAATATATGGAACAGCCCACATTATAAGAAAAGTACTTTCCTAAAATCCCATATATCCTCAGCTGTATGGTTTATAGCTGGAATATGGTTGAAACCGACTAGGACACCTAAAGACCACATCCTAGTCAGCAGAAGAGATCTCCATCCTGCCAACCCGAAGTTTAGGCCATCATTACGAGCAATCTTAGAGCCCTGAAAATGAAAAGTACAATTTTGCTAATGTATTGTATTTAATTATTTACCTTGTAGCTCTTAGATGTACTAGACTTAGGTGAATAAACTAAATAATAATAATAATAATAATAATAATAACGTATATTTAGCTTTTAGCTATACATCACAACATTAACACCATACAAACAAACTTGATTACATATTTTACACTTATATATTCTATAAATCCTTTATGAAAAATGGATATTTGGTATTGCTTTTTATTTACATTACTAATATAAAAAAATTGTGTTCGTCTAGTATTATAACTGTGAATTACTTTACAGTATGTAACCGTGTCGTATAAGTAACTTGGCATTTCTCCCAATCTAATTTTATGTATGAAAATCATACTATTGTATTTAATAAGGTTAAGTATATCAAGCCATTTTAACTCTTCTAACATCCCTTTTATACTTGCATATTTGTTCTTATTCAATATAATTCTCATTGCTCTGTTTTGTAAAAGTTGCAATCTATTCAACTGTTGTTGATTTAACAGGAACAAAATTGTTGATACATAAAGAAAATGTGGTAATACTATTGAATTAAAAACGATAATTTTAGTTTCCCGTGAAAGAATGTGTTTTAATCTACCTAAAACCCCTATTTTACTCGATATTTTCGCACATATGTAGTTCAAATGGTCATCAAAGTTTAATAAATCATCAATTATTATTCCTAAATACTTTACACTATGAACCATTTCTATTACCTCATTGTTTATTTTGATATTTAAAGTAGAATTTATGATTTCCTTATTTTTCTTACTACTAATTAACATACATTTAGTCTTTTTTACATTGAGTTTTAATTTATTTATATTCAACCAATCGTAAACCTTGTCTATAATTGAATTCATACTGATTATTAGTTCTGTATAATCTGTACCTTCTAAATAAATTATTGTATCATCTGTAAAAAAATGATACTTACAATTTATGAATATATTTTGCAAATCATTAAGGTATAATGAGAAGAGTAATAGACCCGAAATACTACCCTGAGCAATACCATGAATTGTTTGTAAATTTTCAGAAAAAAACATTTTCACATTTTACTCTCTGATATTTGTCATGTAAGTAGTTTTCGAACCATGCTAAACATTTACCTTCAATTCCATAATACCCTAGCTTTTCAATTAACCTACCTCTATCGTCTCAAACGCCCTTTTAAGATCAAGAAAAACCACAATAGCTACTTTATTATTATCAAGCGCTTTTTTCCAATCATTAATGATACACTGCAATGCAGTTTTACAACTATAGTTAGATCTGAATCCAGATTGATATTTACATAGTATTTCATTATAATTTACATGGTCTAATAATTGGTTATACACGGTTATTTCTAATATTTTTCAATAGCAGGGAGCATGTTAACAGGCCTGAAATCTTCCCCATTACAAGAAATTTTACCTTTCTGATTGGCGTAATAGTTGATATTTTCATCTCCCTGGGAACTACACCACTTTCAAACGAACTATTAATGATATGTATAAGTTTTTCCCATAAAATGTCAAAATTTTCTTTAATAATCCATGTATGTATATTATCGGGACTATTCTTATTGTTCATTCCGTACACAATTTTAATTAGTTCATCAACATTTAATAATTTGAAATATGAAAAATTCCTATTAATTAAAATATTAACTAAATCTAAATTTGTACTAGTCATACAATCACTTATTGGTTGCACAATTTCCTATATTTCCGTCACCTCTAGGTAAGGAAGGTATTGTCAAAAATTTCGGTGGTGAGTTTTCATTGAATAAGCATGTTTCAAGGTCTTTACAATACGATTTTACTATTTTTACGATGATGTCTGTATGTGTGTGTGTGTGTGTGTGTGTGTGTGTGTGTGTGTGTGTGTGTGTGTGTGTGTGTGTGTGTGTGTGTATGTGTGTGTGTGTGTTCTGTGTGTGTGACAAAAGTTTCGGATCACATAACTTCAATACCACGATTCCAAAAATTTTAATTTTTTCGTATTCCTCAAGTTTACATCCAGAAGAACAACTGATTAGATTTTGGTTATAATTGGTGAATCGGAAGTGATCTTATTTGAATATTTAACGGTTAAATTTGATTTATTGACATTTAACGTTATTATAACTTAAAGAATATATTATTTCTACACGATTTGATTACATATTATACTTCATATTCAAAAGATATAGAGTTAAAGAATTTTAAAAAAATTAAATTTTATAAATCAGGCAGCTATGCTAAACATAGAAACTACTAATATATTCATATAATTCAAATTGACTGATGCCAGTATAAATAAAAAGTAAATTAATGTGGCAGAGGTGTGAATGTTGAAGTAGATATTGGGGAAGACACGGAAAGATACGGTAAGGAAAAAACTCTAGTGTTACAAGTTTCTAGAAAGATACAAGCGAGATGATTACATTGTCATGAGGAGAAATGAAGAATCTAAATATTGGATGAAGAATGAATAGTTTAGTAATAGAAGGTTGAAGAAACAGAGGAAGAGGAAAGATAAAATGGGAGGACTGTATTGCGGAAAACTTGAGAGAAAAGGAACTGAATGAGAACGGCACGTAAAACAGATATGAGTGGAAAAAGAAAATAAAAAATAGCGACATCTAACGAATGGGGAAAGCTAAAGAAGAAGATGTTAGTGTCAAATGCAATTTGCATAGTTTGTTTATGAAATAATTTTACTGGCAATTTAGAATTTTTTGTAAGAAAATTTATGTATGAAATTTATACATAATACACAGAATTGACGGAAGGTATTGTGCTGGCCATAATAGATTTTTGGTATTTGTAACAATTCAAAATATATTTAATAAAGCAGCTTGGGTTCCTGTTAACCTCCTCCCCAGCACTATAGGGGTGTTATTTTAATTTTAAGTGGTTATGTTCCATTACCAAGACACAGAATGTTTTGGGAAAACGCTGAGGATACGCATAATATTTTAGTATCAAAATCAATGAGACGTAATAGATTTGAAAAAATATTTAGATTTTTCTACGCAGCAGATAACAACCATCTTGCCGCAAATGATAAATTAGCCAAAGTAAGGCCTTTAATCCAAAAACTAAATTCAAATTTTTAACTTTTGCGCCCATTGAAAATCAAATTTTTATAGATGAATCCATGATTCCTTACTTTGGTCGCAATGGGTGCAAACAATTTATTCGAGGTAAGCCAATAAGATTTGGCTATAAAGCTTGGGTAATGGCTTTATCTAATGGATATTGTGTAAATTTCGATATATATCATGGTCGAAAACCTGTATCTAGTGTTGACAAGAACTGTGGATTAGGAGAAAGTGTGATTTGAAGTTTGCAAATATTTTGAAAGATTCTTTTGAAGGTTTTAAATTTTCTTTATGTTTTGATAACTTTTTTACAAGTATGAAATTGTTATCAGCAATTGGTGATATGGGATTTGGTGGCACAAGAACTGTTCGCGAAAATAGGACTGAAAAGTGTCCCTTGGAAGACAAAAAAGATATGATGAAAAAGCCAAGAGGATATTACTGTAGTTCTTTTGACAAGAGCGATAAAATTGCATCCATAAAATGGAAAGACAACAATGTTGTTACTATTTTGTCAAATGAACATGGAATTGATCCAATACAAAAAGCGAGTCGGTATTCTGTCAAAGAAAAACAAAAAATTCAAATAGATCAGCCATTTGTGATTTCACAGTATAATAAATTTATGGGCGGAGTCGATTTGATGGATAATAATATTTCTAATTATAGAATAAAAATAAGAGGAAAAAAATGGTACTTTCCAATTTGGCTCTGGATGCTTGATGTTTGTGTAACCAATGCATGGATACTGGCACGTCAATTTGGATATAAGGAGGATAATTTAGAATTTCGCAGGCACATAGTTAAACATTATTATCAAATTATGGTAAGCCACCGCGTTCAACTGGACCTCAAAATGTTGCATTAATTCCTTCTACATCCACATCAACACAACATTTAATTGTTACTGGAGCTCATAGAAGAAGATGCCATCTATGCTCAAATAAAACAACGAAACAATGCGACAGGTGTGAAATTCCACTTCACGATAAATGCTTCAAAGACTACCATACAAAAATTTTTAAGCAGCAATAAGTATAGAAATATAGTTTGTAATGTTTTTTGTAATAATTTTAAGAAATAAATACTTTAGTTTACGCAAGAAAATAAAAAAATACTACCGTTTAAGAAATAATATATTTATTATGTGTACCCTTATTTGCCCAACGGGTCAGTAACGACCCAGCATATATTTCAAAAACTAACCGTCCAATATTTTTTTTATTTTTTCCATGTATGGTAACGCATCTTGCAATAACTCTCTGAAAATAATCAAAATATTCCGACCTAAATAGTTCTGGGCATAAATGGGTTAAGCTCTCCAGCATAATACAATTGCTGGCTAACCCGTAGGGATATTGTCAGTTACTCTTAATCGCCAGAAGACTTAATCTTTGCAGATGAAATAATTTATTATTAAAAATTGTTTATTTGTAACTCTTCAAAATATATTTAATAAGGAAGCTAGGAGTCCTGTTAACCATCCGACTACAATAGAATTGCTGGTTAACCCGTAGGGGTGTTGTCAGGTACCCTTAATCGTCAAAATTATAATCTTCGCGGATGAAATAATTTATTATTAAAAATAATTTATTTGTACCACTACAAAACATATTTAATAAGGAAGCTAAGGGTCCTGTTAACTACCCTAGTACAATAAAATCACTATCCAACCCGTAGGGTTGTTGTATTTCTTTATTATATTTATAAGTATGTGGAGGAGATATTATTAAACTATTTAATAGTTTATTTAAAAAAAAGCTAATATATGTATGCAGCTATCTAATTTGACCTCATACATCACCAATTTAGGCACATAATCTCTTATATTGATGATTATACGTATTTTTATATTGCCGGACAATTTTACAGAACGGTAGGCGTACACTGCCGTGTTGCTGAGCGACGCGTAGCTAATTTTACTCCCATGAGAATTTTTGGCAAAACAAAAGCATATCTGACTGAGATGGCTCCTCAAAGACGCACCACATGTCCCATTTAACCAAAGACGTATCTCTTATAGTTTCCGAGATCCCAATGGTGGCCTTCGAAATCCGGACAACCTGTATTTTGTTTGCTGGGTCTGTGCAATTTTTTGCATAAATTTCACTAGAAATTCAATCGAATACAAACAAAAAACAGATTGTGAAATTAACAAAAAATACGTAAACTAGCTAGCGTAAATTTGGCAGCATAAAACTGATATTGTCAAAACTACTCGTATAATTTTTTTACTAGAAATGCAATGGAATACAAACGATGTGTGAAATTTTTAAAAGAAATTACACATACTTTGCTGCTAGCGTAGCGTGAACTTAGCAATATAATATAATAATAAATGATATTGCCATATGTTTCGGTAGAAATTTTTTTCAATTTTTTTATTAGAAATACAATCAAATACAAACGATCTGTGAAATTAAAATAAAAAAAACGTAAACTTTGCTACTAGCGTGAAGGATTTTTTTTCAACATTTTTACTAGAATACAATGAAATACAAATGATTTGTGAAATTAAAAAAAAAAAATTAAGCAAACTTTTCTGCCAGCGTGAACTTGGCAGCATAAAAATAAAAGCAATTTATTAACATTAATTGCGCAATACAAATATTTAGTAAAATACAATCAATTATGTGCACTTGTATTATAAATATGAAGTTCACGCACCTCATTTTAAAGATCCGTGCTGGTTTAATAAAAATAATTAAAACAGGACAACTAGAAATTTCATAAATAATAAAGACAAACTATCACAAGCATCACATACTGTCAAAAAGATATGTAATGAAGAAAATAAAGAGACGAATGAAGAATATGGTGAAATATGTTTTAAGTTGGCACCTTCAACAAAACAATCATGGTACATTGATTCAGCTGCACTTGTCACATATCGTGTAGTATTAATTTTTTTGACAAGTTGGATTATAATGTGAATGAAAATGTTTATTTGGCAGATGGAACATTATTAAAAAGAAAAGGTCGTGAAAATGGATGGATAGAAATTCTAGATGAAAACTGTAAGTCTCAAAAATGTTACATAAAAGACGTACTTTATATTCTAGAAATAGATGGAAATTTATTGTCTGTACGACATATAGCACAAAATGGATATGTTGTGTATATTAACAAGGATGAATGTAGAATTATCAAAAATGGAAAAATCATAACAAAAGCCATATTGGAAAATAATATATGTAAATTGAATATTGCAAACAAATAGATGATGATAAATAAAAAGGCTGAAAATGTGATATCAATTTGTTACACAAGGAGACTTGGTCATCATAATGTTAAAGCAATTTATTTATTAGAAACTATTAAACACGCTGAAAATAGAAGAAATTAAATACTTGAATTAGTTCATTTAGATTTATGTGGTCCGATGCAGATGTCAACACCAAGAGGAAATCGATATATACTTACATTTGTTTATAATCACAGTCGATATTCATTCATTTATTTATTGAAACATAAAAACGAAGTAATAGAAAAAAATACTGAACGAATGTATACAACTTTTTAACAAGAAGGTAAAAATATTATTAAGAAGTGACAGCGCTGGTAAAATGTATCGAAACAACTGGAAGGATATATGAAGAAGAATGGAATTAAACAAGAATTTACAGCTCCTTACACACCGGAACAAAATGATATGGCAGAACGAAAAAATCGTTTATTGATGGAAATGGCAAAATGGATGATCATTGAATGAAATGTAATCAATAAATTTTGGGGAGAAGCAATAGGAACAGCCAACTATATTCAAAACCGTCTTCCATCTAAAGCATGTGAGAAAACACCGTTTGAATTATGGCACAAGAAACCAAGTTTAAAGGGTAAAAATAAAAACACTTGGTGATGTCCACGAAATAAATATAATTGTTCTTCAACTAGTTTAAGTTATGAGAATTTTCGGCTGCGATGCGTATTCACTATAGTACCAAAAGGATGAAAATTAGATGATAATGCAGTAAAAATGAAATTTGTTGGCTACAGCAAAACCCAAAAGCATATCGTCTACTTGATGTTAAAACATATAAAATTACTATAAGTCAAAATGTAAAATTTATAGAAAAAGAAGATATCAATGAAGAAAATATACTCGAAAATGAAGAAAAAATCATTGACAATGAAGATGATATAATTGTTGGTATTTCACATAAAGCAGAATCACGGCGGAATCAAGATATTCAACAGAATAATATGGAAATAATAGAAGAAATAGAAAACAAAATATCTGAAGATGAAATTAGCGAACAAGATGAAAATAATCAAAAATAAGAAGCAAATAATCAAGATAAACAGCAAGTTGAACAAGAAAATAATTCAGAAAACAACGAACCAAGAAATTATGAAGATGCAATTACACTCAAGTAATAATCAAAATTGGTTAAAAGCTATCCAAGAAGAAATAGATGAAATGAAGAAATGTGGAACTTGGGAATTAACACCATTACCAACGAATAGATGAGTTGTAGATAACAAATGGTTGTACAAGTTTAAAACAGAACTATCAAGTAATAATATACGTTATTGAGCACGACTTATTCTTAAAAAATTGAGGAAACAGATTTAATATGGGAGATGCTAAATCCTATAAAATACCACTGGATATTGGTTACTTAAAAAATGAAGAGAAAAGTAAACAATGAAATGTATAGAAAAGTAATTGGATCACTTTTATATATATATATATATATATATATATATATATATATATATATATATATATATATATATATATATATATATATATATAAGACCAGATACGAGTATAGCAGCTAGTATTTCAATACTAAGTCGAAAAGTAAGTAATTTAAATGAAAGAGATTGGAATGAAGTGAACCGAGTAATTAGATATTTAAAAGAAACTAAAAGCTATAGAATAATGCAACCTTTTTTAGTTTAGATTCTGTTATATTTATTTAATTAACGACGTTTCGGCAATATACACTATTGCCTTCTTCAGGAATGAACATGAACAACAAATCAACAAATACAAATAAATAAATAACAAAACATTAGCAACAGGTGACAATTACAATGTATTTAAAATAGGAAGCCATGCATGACTAAGACCTAGACCGTCACAATGATTGAGAGTAATACTCTTGGTTTTATAAATCTCAATGGCTTCTCTAATTAACCTGCTGTTTAGGTGTGTAGGTCTCGCCAGTATATACATTAATTAAATAAATATAACAGAATCTAAACTAAAAAAGGTTGTACTATTCTTATTAAAAATATGAGTTCTAAAATATTTTTTAATAATTTAAAAGCTATAGATTATAGTACGTTTGATAAATTTCTCCAGGACAGAGTATACATAATATAGTAAACGTAAGGTATTATAGTAAGTATACTAATGTTGAACGAGTACTGTATTCGATTTCAAAGGTAGCAATCGATTTCGGGATGATTTCATCATCAGGCTAACCAGCTGAAAAAACAAATTTTACAATAGTAATTATAATGAATTTTAATTTTTACCTTCAGTCACCTCTAGGTAAGGAAGATATTATCTGGTCGATGGTGAGTTTTCATTGAATAAGCACTTTTTAGGGTTTTTACAATACGATTTTACTATTTTTACGATTATGTCTGTATGTGTGTGTGGACGTGTGTGCGTGTGTGTGTGTGTGTGTGTGTGTGTGTGTGTGTGTGTGTGTGGGTGTGTTCGTGTGTGTGTGACCGCGGTTTCGGCCGCGATATCTCTAATGCTAGAATTACAAAGATTACAATTCTTGCGTATTCCTCTTCCTTACAACCATATGCAGACTTGATTAGATTTTGGTTATAATTGGTCAACCGGAAGTATCCTCATTTGAAGATTTTAACAGTTTTTCTTCAAAAACTCAATTAAATATTATTATAACTTAAAGAATATATTATTCTCTATGCGATTTGATTGCATTTTATATTTCGTATTCAACAGATATATAGTTAAAGAATTATAAAGATAATGAATTTCATAAATCAGCCAGCTATGCTAACTTAACCATGGAAACTGCTAATATATTCAGGTAATTCAAATTGACAGATGTCAGTATCAATAAAAAGTAAATGAATGAAAGAATAAGGGAAATAACTCTAATGTTTCTAGAAAGATATAACAGAGACGATTACATTGGTTTGAACATGTCATGAGGATGGAATATATTGGAAGAAAAATGAATAGTTTAGTAATAGAAGGTGCAAGAAACATAGGAAGACCAAATATAAGATAGAAGGACTGTATTTCGGAAGACCTGAGAGAAAAGGAACTGAATGAGGACGATACGCAAAACAAAAATGAGTGGAAGAAGAAAATAAAAATAGCGGCCCCTAACATATGGGAAAAACTAAAGAAGAAGAAGATGTCGGTATCAAGTGCAATCTGTATAGTTTGTTTACGAAATAATTTTACTGGAATTATAAGATCTTTTGTAAGAAAATTTATGTATTGTAACGTTTTTATTTATATGGGTGAAGTATAAAAATAAGAGAAATAATATTAATTAAAATAATACGTTTATTAAACGATAAATAATTACGATAAAATATTAAAAAGATGATAAACGTAACTAGCACTATGATTAAATAATTATAAACACTAATTTAAGGCTAAGAATATTATTAGATGCTTAAACACTAAGGTTATTTATTTAAACAATATTTATATCACTACACTACATTTATTTATGTTAACAACTTGTAGACTGTTTATTTATATCACCAAGTTCATTGCTCGTTGCTTGTATATATCAGACTCTTTCTCCGCTGTCAGACGGTATTTATACAGCCCAGTGTCCTTCTAGAACCCTCCGGCGCCACAGTGCGTTGCCGGGGATTGCATCATCTGGGAAATTCCGGCGAAGGGATTACTCATCGCTCTGGTACATTCTTTCAGTAGCGGCGCTCGTATACTCTTCTCTCAGGGGCGCACGTCACACTGCCCCCTACTTAAGACGGTTTCGTCCCGGAACAGTTCTTGATGACGAAATCTGCATGTATTAACCTTGGTACATTTGGAAGTCTTGAAGAAGTGACAGTCGATGGTCCGCTGGAGTTCTTCTTTCTGTCCGTTAAGGTTAAAGTTTTAGACGAGAATTTCAACGCCGGTATAGCGGAAGAGGATCTCTAACATGTTTCTAACAATACTCCAATCCAAACCATCTAGTCCACAGCCTAACTTCGGTACTGCTAGCTTCAAAATGTCATTCTCTAGCAGATGATCCTTCAAGTCACACAGCGAGCTCCATAGATTGCGATACGACGGCTTCTGATACGAGTGTGGTTTTGTGACCAGGTAGTAGATATACCGTTCTGTATTGTTATTCCTCAGTCGTAGCGTTTTCCCGACGGAAGGACCTTGGTTGGCCAGTTCTTGTAGTCGTCCAAATTTTGTCTTAATGACTGACGCTATGCCACGTGACATATTTAAGTCTTCCGATACGCAGTGGCCGAAGGAATAATCTGAGGACCCGGTGAACAGGTCTCTATGTTCTTCTGTTGTCACGCCATACCGCGCCTTCTGACCAAAGGAATACTGTTCCATGAGGTCTTCAAAAGTCTGTTCCTGAGCTATGATCCGACGAACCGTTGCTCCATGCTGGTGTTCATTGTTGTCACCGGCGAAAGGGGCTAGCCGATTAAAGTGTACTACTCTCGGCTTCCTGGTAGGTGCTTTCCTAATTCTATATCACGTCGTTTATCCTTTTGACTACCTCATAGCGGCCTGCCCAATTATTTTGCAGCTTTGGTGATAACCCGCGGCGCCTTTGTGGGTTGTAAAGCCACACTAAATCCCCAGGTTGGTATCCACGTTTTTCTGCCTTGATGTCATACTGGTCCTTCATTCGGTCGCTGGCAGCTTGAATGTTTGTGCGGACTTGTTCATGAATGTCGTCCATTCTTCTACGTAAGTCCGTTACGTAATCTTCCCCAGATTTACAGCCGAACACCAAGTCATATGGCAGGCGCAACTCACGCCCGAATAAGATGTTCGCAGGACTTTGCCCTGTGGTTGCATGCACGGATGAACGATAAGCCAGTCTCTTTCGTGGTTGGAGATTACCTTCGACAAAAATCGGTTGATCGTTCTGTTCATTCGTTCAACCATGCCATCGGACTGCGGATGTAATGCAGTTGTCCTTGTTTTATTAATTACTAATATCTTACAGATATTTTGGAAAACGGTAGACTCGAAATTTCTTCCCTGGTCGGAGTGAAGTTCACGTGGTACACCAAACCGGCATATACACTCTTTGACTAAGGTTTCGGCGACCGTGGTGGCTTCTTGGTTGGGTAATGGATAGGCTTCAATCCATTTAGTGAAGTAGTCCATGACAACCACGATGTATTTATTTCCGTCTTCGCTTTCTGGAAATGGTCCGGCCACGTCAACTGCAATGCGCTCAAATGGACTGGCACGTTATATTGACGCATTGGAGCTTTTCGCCGCTTATGAGGACCGTTGCTTCCAGCGCAAACGACACATTTCTTGCACCAGTCTTTAACGCCTTCCTTGCAGTTAACCCAGAAAAATCGCTGGCGCAATTTTTCTAATGTTTTGTTGACTGCAAAATGGCCTCCTCCAGATCCGTCATGGATCTCTTTCAACACGTCTGGTATTCTACTGTTAGGAATGACCAACTGAGTTTTCTTCTCAATTCCATCAGCATTCTCTACCACACGCTTCAACAGGTCATCTTCAATCACCATGGAGTCCCATTGCGCCCAGAACGATTTTACACTCTGTGAGTGTGGTGCAACGACTTCCCATATTGGTTTGCATTCTTCTGCTTTCCATTCCAATACAATTTTCAAAGTCGGGTCATTTTCTTAGTCCTTTCGTAGTCCATCGGGCTGCCAACTATCGTCGACTACCGTTATTCTGGCGACGGTGGAATGTTTTTTTTTTTTCAAGTCGACGACAATGTTTGCAGTCATCTTGGCAAGGCCTTCTGGATAATGCATCGGCATTACGATGGCTGGTACCTGTCCTGAGTTCGATTTTTAAATCGTATTCCTGTAGTCTTTCAATCCATCTAGCCACCTGACCTTCAGGATTCTTGAATTGTAGCAGCCATTTTAACGCATCATGGTCAGTTTTAATCAAAAATCTTCTTCCGTACAAATATTTGTAGAAATGTTCCACAGATTTCACGACTGCCAAGAGTTCTTTTCTGGTCAAACAGTAATTCCTTTCTGGTTTTGACAAGGTCTCGACGTTGCTGGCATCTGTGTCTAGTATGAACTATCCTTCAGGTAAAGGATAACTCAAGACGGGTACGCTTGTCAAAGCATGTTTAATTCTTTAAATGCAACTTTACAGTCCATTTCCCAGATAAATCTTCTTCCTTCTTCAGTAAGCCTTGTCAGTGGCTTGGCTTTGTTGGCAAATCCAAGTACATATCGTCGATAATAGGTACACACACCAAGAAAACTTCTAAGTTCGTGTTTGTCCCTAGGTGCTGGCCAGTCTCTCACAGCCTTTATCTATAGCTATTAGCATCCAAAACAAAGAATGTAGATTATCATGGTGAAATGACCCAAGAAAATTTTACTAAATGGTTCAGAGATCAACAGCCACCAAATTTGAAATAGAAATTGATAATTATAATGGACAATTCTTCGTACCACAATTCTGTAATAGAATAAAAATTGAAATACAGGTTGGAAAAAGACGAAATTAATAAATTGCTTCAGGACAAGAATAATAACATTTATACAGTGTTTTTGTATAAATTAATATTACTCTGTAATTGGGATCATCAAGATCCTGTTGAGTTAATAAAGATATTATTATTATTATTATTATAGTGCAATTTTGTATATTTTTTGTGCTCGTATTTAAATACTCTTTTAGTTAAATAAAACTATTGTTATATTTATAATTAAAAATGAATAAAAGCGTATCTACGTTCAATAAAGAAGAGATTATAAGGTTTTAATAAGTATTAAAAAAAAAAATATATTAATTTATCTTCAACAGAAACTGACTCTCATAAAAGTATCTTCCTTTTTAAGTAATGGTCATATTAATTTTAACAGTTTATCAAAAGCTGGTTTATCCATTCTTAATAATAATTTAAACGTCCGGATATTTGTTAACAAAGTCATTACCGGCCAAAAGTAAATTTCCTTCGGTTTTATCAAACCATGGTCTCCCCACCATCTCCTACATTTTTACCTCCCGCTACCCTTGGTAAGGGAGGTATAGGGATCGTGCTAAAAATCGCATATCGGGATTTTGGTAAATGACCACGTTTTAAGGTCCCTAGAATCCATTTTTAACATTTTCACGATGATGTCTGTGTGTATGTATGTATGTGTGTGCGTGCGTGTGTGTGTGTGTGTGTGTGTGTGTGTGCGCGTGCGTGCGTGCGTGCGTGCGTGTGTGTGTGTGTGTGTATCCTGTATACGCTATCATTCAGAAGGTTTTGAAACCATGTATTTCTACCTTATTCTAATATGGAAATATCTGATTAGATTTTGGTGGCAATCGGATAATCGAAAATGGCAGTTTACTTGAAGCTCAAGATAGTTTTTCTTCAAAAAATACCTTTAAATGTATTTTTTTCTCAATTTGTTATTATAAAAATTAAAGATTATTCCATTTTCTATAAGTTTGCTTTAATACTTTTTCTATATATTGTATGGATAAATTTATAAAGTATTATAAAAAAAACCTGATGTGGGCACCACACGACTTCCTTGTACGATTATTAAACTACACATATTTTTTTAATAACTAAATTACAAAATATTAATTTTAACTTCAAAACGGTAAGATATATAGCGACCATAATCTAACCCGGTTCTTTTTAAAGAGAGTTTGGATTACAACAAAGAAATATTTGATTACAACAATGAATGTGACTAATTTAACAATAAAAATATAATATTTGTTATTGTACGAATCATAAAATTGCACGTATTTAACGTAATTTGACATGAACATTTTTATTTTTTTGTCCTAATCCATAGCAAGCTTTATTACAAAAACAATAAAGTATACAATTTTTAAATTTACATATCTCGCTTATACAAAGGGCTAATTTAATAACACTTGATGTGCTAGACGCAGAAATTAATTGTCTAAATTTTTTATTTGAAGCATTTATGTCTAAAATCAAAATAAAATCATTTTATTCAAGAAAAACTGTTAACAACTTCAAGTAATGTACCACTTCCGGCTAGCCTATTTTAACCAAAATCTATTATGTTATTTCGAGTGACATAAAAGTCTTGTATACCAAAATTGAAAAGTTTTGGATTATATTTTAAAACAGTTTTTCATTAAAATCTATTATAGGCTTCATGTAAAGTGCCACTTCTGGAAATTGTGTAATAACCAGAAAGGGAGGTGCACAACTAGATGTTATAGGAGTCCTAAATGCAAAATTTCAACTTTCTACGGCTTACCGTTTTTGAGTTATGCGAGATACGTACGTCCGTACGTACCTACGTACAGACGTCACGACGAAATTAGTCAAAATGGATTCAGGGATGATCAAAATGGATATTTCCGCTGAAATCTGAAAACCGAAATTTTTCGCGATTACAATACTTCCTTTACTTACGTACAAGGAAGTAATTATATACATAGGTAAATGGCGGGAGGTACTATGTTGGTCACATCAGATTTTTTATTTTTCACATATTGAATAACCATCATCGCAAACGTTATCCTTTTTAGATTTTCGATTCTTCTTCTACGCGCTAAGAACCGATATCTTGTCATTTATGTATAAAAAACACAAAAAAAAAAACAGAAATGAAAACTTATAACCTGCTTACGTCAAATATTGTTTGAAATGTCAAATATTATAGAGTTGGCACTAGAAAAGTAACCAAATATTCCCCAAAAAATCGACGGAAAATAGAACTCGTTCTATTTCATCAATTTATTGTTCAATTTAATTTCGTAAATAAATCGGTCGATTTTCCTGTATTACACATACCGATAAATTGAAGGTCGCAGTTGATCAATAAATCGGTCGATTTATCGTTACGTGTAATACAGCCATAATAAAGATAATTAAATTTTCAATTTGACACATTTAATTTTTTTATTATATCTTCTATAGGTTTGGATTTATAGTATATAATCATATAGAATAATCTATTGTAATAAATCTCGTTGCCAAAAAAACTCCATGGAAATCAATGGAGATATTTAAATGTTTGTAATTGACAGATAAGTGCAAAATGTCAGTGTTTTACTAACATTATTGGAAGATTTTTTCTGGGAGGTTCGAGTACATTTAATATATCTTACTGTATTATTAATTAAATATGTATTTAAAATTATAGATATGTTAATATGACATATATCCTTAAGAACTAGCGCTAATACCATCAATGAATTTGAAGAATTTTGAACATATTAGAAGAGTAGGACAAAATTCGTCGTAGAACGAAAGAAGAGATACAATTTCAATTATTTGTGTGTACAAGAAATATTAAATACGTTACTTATAGGGCGCGAGCAGTCTTGTGACTTTGTTAGCCTTGGCAAGCAAATATGAGCATCCGTATCAGAATGATGGCTAGTAGTTACTCACATAGATGTCACAATTGTCATATGTCATAATTTTTCATTTAAAATATTCTGAATGTTTATTTGTCATCAATAGTATGGAATATACTTGTCGAGGAATATAATCCACATGGATTTGGAAAATCGTGATGATTTAAATGAAAAATTCTGATACTTAACCCCTATGTTTAATACTAGCTGTCATTCTGACACGGCCCCTCATATCTGCTTGCCAAGGCCAACAAAGTCACATGACTGCTCGCGTCCTATGCAACATAAAATGAAACTGGCTAGAGGTATTGCGCTGGCCACAACAGGTTTCTTGTTATATAAGATTTATTTAAAATTCTTCCATATTATGCGACTTGATAATGAAACACGATATAATTAATTAATGCAGATAAATACAAATAATATGAATTAATTGGTAACATCATATGTTGGCATAAATATCATTAGCTAGTTAAATATAATAACTTTTCGGAAAGAGTTCATATATCAGTTTATCCTAATGAAACAATAGGGTGTTAATTTTTGTTATGAATCATTGAGCTGTTAGTAAGACATGTACGTGAACTAAATACGTAATATCCTTTAAAACGATAATTTGTCAATGTACAGCAACTCTGTTACGTTTGACATATCCCAATGCTCGCTTGTTGCTAAGCAACTAAGTGTTGCACTTTGTGATCGGTGTGAAGCTATTGTCTGTCTACACAATATGATGTAATTATAGATAGACATTACTAGCGGAAGACAAGAGGGACTAAAATGTTTGTTCTATGTCTCTAAAGTACAAATTGAATTACATGTGTTATAGAAAATACGATTAAAGCAGAGCTTGTAAGGTGTTTCTTGCGACTTACCTTGTAATATACACGCTTGATTATCCAAAATACAGTTTGTTATATATTAGCAGTTAATGAATGCAAAATGTTGTTTAGAAAAGTACTAATTGAACTTCAATTCCTATTCACAATGTCATATTGAATTTCTGCTATTAGCTGCCATACACGCTCCCTAGCAATATTTTCAGTGTTTGAGTATGTTCAAACTTTGGTCTACATGCCAGTGAACCAAACTCGTCGAATTTTTTTTCCAAACTAAAAATTGTTGGCTTACTTGGAACATAATTTTTACAATTTTTCTCATTTTTCTTTAATCCGAAATCACCTGATCCGTTAGAAAAAAATTAACATTTTTATTATTTTTCTTATCTTTAATTTTTGAGGTTTGAAATTAATAATATAGTCAATTTATATAAAAATTCGACTACAAATGGAACTAATTGTTAGACAGCTAATTTCAACGGGAATATTTTCCTAAGGTCCCTAAGAATCACCACAAAAGAGTCCCAACAAATCCCATTGTGAGCACCACCAAAAATTCCTTGTAGGTACGCCCCCAGAATTAGAAAAGTCTTCGTAGCCTAGTAATAGGGTTTAATAATAAGATTTTATCTTAAAAAAGTCGGATTTTTTCATTTACAAATATGTTTCAGTTTCATAAACACAGATTTAATAGTGAAGAAAAAATAATTCGACCTTGGTGTACTTAACCTTCCTGTACTGTTCATTTCTTCTTTACACTTGTACTGCTCGGGTCATATTGACCCATTTGGGACTTTGTGCTAAATAAATTCGTTTTAGTTTAAATATGATTTATAATTCATACTGTATTGAATGGTATTAAAAATAATTGAAGTTGTTTATGCACAAAAAATATTTATTATATTTATTTAGAATAATATAATTAACGTTTTCAATTATCACAGACAATAATTGAGTGTTTCGGACAAACGGTTCTTTTGCAAATATTACATACTGTCTTATACTTATTGTCACTTTTGATGCACTTCACACATCTACCTCTTTTATTTGACGATGTATGTGCAGCGCTTGTAGTAGCAATGTTGTCAATATCTTGTATACGTTGCACTATTGCAGCGGAAATTTGGTTTCTAGGTTTCGCCACTGTTCTTCCAATTTCTGAATTGATAAGGCTTTTTCCAAGTTCTTCAATGTATAGTCGTCGTTTATACAATTTATGTTTGTTCCAATCTGGATTGATTTCACGCCATAGAACAAAAGCGTTGTACGCTGATATATCTAGCATATTGTAAAATAAAATCATTGGCCTACGCTGGCTTATTCTTTTTGTAGTGTAAGTCGCTACTAGCTTATCCAAGGTATCTACAGCACCTTTTGTAGCATTATAGTCCAGGATTGCTTGTGGTTTCTTATTTTTCTGTCTGTAATCTATTTAGTTGTGTGAAGTGTACTAATGAGTAAAACAACTTTTTTTTTCATATGTACGACAAAACACACATGTCTTTGGACGAATGAACCTCAACCTTCTTACAATCAGATATTCCAATACCTAACAGTCATATTTCGTTTCAATAAAAGCTGTCCCAATTGATAAGATGTAAAGAACTCAAACGCCAACATTTCGAATTATTTTTGGAATATATTACATTAGTGTTTTCATCTTCCTCGCTTTCCGTTGTGTTTGCCACAGCAGCAGTATTTTTTGGGACAAGCGTTTCGTTATCATCCAAAGTTTCATCGGAATGGACGGAATCGTCTTCTTCATAAACTGATTCTTCATCTATTTCTGAAATCTCTTCGTAAAAATCTTAATCTTCCAATACTTTTCTCATCTCATCATCACTAAGTATTCTTGTTTCGTTATTCATTCCAATAAATTATAAAATAATTGTAAATTCATAAATCTGTCAACTATAATTTTTTTATATCTTACCTACCTATCTTACTTATGAACCTTTCTACTGCAAGAACTAAATAATACTACCGTAAAACAAAGCAGAATAATGTATCACAGCGATTCACTATGCCCAAACACGTCGAAACACAGGTTATTCGGTAAAATAATGCCACGGGTCATATTGACCCGAACGCAACGAATGTCACTTTTCAATTTTCATAAAAACTGTTATAAATATATATTTAAATTGTATTGTATATAGTAGTATACTATGAAATATTAATTGTCTTAAAAGCGCATAAATGTAGAATTAATTAAAACAATAATGCAGCGATTTAAAGTCCCGTTTGGGTCACATAGACCCAAGCAGTGCAGGAAGGTTAAGGCAGCGCCGCCATCTTAGATAAATGTGCAAAATCGTTTTTTTTTTTATTTTTGAAAATATTTTCTCGCCAGTAGGTATTATGGTAAAAATAGTTATAAATATTGCAAATATCAAAATTCCCTTGTCTTAAATATTTTTTTCTTTAACCAATAGATTAACGAGATTAACGCTCTGCATGCAATTTTGTATTATTTATGTTACCATCATACTAAGCGACAAGAAAACTTTTTCCTGCCTGGGTGATAGTAATGACAAATTAATTTTTATTATTCGAAATGTACATTTCGAATCAGGGTCAGATTAGCCAATAGATTGACTAGGCTATATCCTAGGGCGCACAGATTTAGGAGGCAGCAACCGGAGGCGCCTTTTTCAAATTTTAGTGTAAATAATGTGACAAGGCGAGCAATAACAAATAAATAACTTATACACTCTTCTTTCAGGATCAATATTTAAAATTTGTTACCTTTGTGTTTTGTGTTTAGAAATAATTATCATTTTTCCCAAAGCGATTTGTTTAGACTGAATGTCAGTGGACTAGACAGTAATTTGTTGACAATTAAGTTTAGAAATTATTGCAAGCCTACATGCAGGGCTGATATTTTGATATGGATGCCATATGATACCCTCTTCAACCCCTCAGAGATAATCCTCTTATAAAGTTAACATTTTGTTTTAGGTAGTCTAGTTTAAATTCCCAATAATGTCTGTGTTCATAATGTAAGTGTTCATCTGCCATCTAAGATAAGTGCAAGTGAGTGTGTGTTCGATCCTCTTTAATCAAGCGGTGGTCGACCATCCAAGCGCCCACCAGTCAGTAAAGTGGTCGTCGTTGGTAAAAGAAGTGTAAGTCCACCAGCATAAACTGCGCCAGTTTCACCCCCCTGGTGTTACAATAATAAAAAATAACGGACCCAAGACTCACCCCTGAGGTACCCATTGATTTAACTTTTTAAAATCAGATTACTTCCCATTATTTGATACACACTGACATCGATTTTCTAAGTATGATTTTAAAAATAGTAGGGCAGAGTTATCTATTCCGTAGTACTTTAATTTATTAATAAGAATCTTGTGAGGAAAACACAATCAAACAGTTTGCTTAAATCG
Organism: Harpalus rufipes; assembly: GCA_951394225.1. Taxonomy (NCBI): domain Eukaryota; kingdom Metazoa; phylum Arthropoda; class Insecta; order Coleoptera; family Carabidae; genus Harpalus; species Harpalus rufipes. The sequence continues at coordinate 26,327,332 of OX596282.1, read as the reverse complement.
CAAAGTGTGACAGCTACATTTTTACCCTCTTCTATTCCTGTGACTATATTATCTATAATTGAAAGCACCGCTTGAACTGTGGAACGTTTCTGTCGGAAACTAATCTGATAAAACGCAAAGGAGATTTAAGTAGGGAAGGTATTGTCTTTGGTAAAAAAAATTGATGGTCAGTTTTTAATGAATAAGCACGTTTTAGGATCCCTAGAATACGATTTTACTATTTTTACGATGATGTATATTTGTGTGTCTTTGTGTATGCGTGTGTGTGAGTAAAAATTTCTCCTTCGATAACTCCATTACTACAATTCGAAAAATTATAATTCTTTCGTATTCCTCTTTCGTAGGAAGAGTTTATTAGATTTTGGTTGCGATTGGTTAAGATTTTAACAGATTTTCTTGAAAAAACGCTGCTAAATATCATTTTTTGACATTTTATGTTATTATTGTAACGTTTTATTTATATGGGTGAAGTGTAAAATTCAGACAAATATTATTTTCTAAAATAATACGTTTATTAAACTATAAATAAAGATTAAATATTAAAAAGATAATAAAAGTAACTAACACTATGATTAAATAATTATAAACACTAATATTATTTATTTAACCAATATTTATATCACTATATTTATTTATATAACTACATTTATTTATGTTAACAACTTGTAGACTACTTATTTATATCACCGATTCCATTACTCGTTGCTTCTATATCACATAACACGACGCTTATTTATATCACGTCACATTATAAATATTAAAGAATATTTTATTCTCTATTCATTTTAATTACACTTTTTTTTCTTCAAATAACGTAACATTAGAGAATGTTTCGATGTAACAGAATGATAAATTCACGTGTCTGGGGGCTAAGCTAGATCATGCTGGCCATATGGAATGCTAGTTGAATAGCATAATAAATAACGCTACGAAAACTTACTACGTATTGGGATGGAAAAAAAAGTCAGTTATCGTACCCATTTTGACATACGGCAGTGAATCGTGGATTTTAACAGAGCGACACAAATCTAAAATTCAAGCGTGTGGAATGAAGGTACTACGAAGAATTGAGAGGGTGTCTTGGACGGTAAAATAAAAAATGGAGAAGTAAGAAGGAGGCTCCGGGGTTAATTCTTTATTAAAACAATAGAAGATAATCAGTTGCGATAGTTCGGGTATTTAGTGCATTTTCGGATAAGAGAGTGGTTAAAAGAGTGTGGTAGATGAGAGTGTACGGGAGAAGGTCGAAATGAAGACCAAAAATAACGTAGGACAGTAATATAGTGTCAATTTTGTCGAAGAGAGGTAAAACTTGGGGGTCTGCAAAGGAAACTGCCAGAGACAGGAAGTAATGGAAAAAAATTGTGCAGAGGGAGCTTTGAAAATGAAGCTCAATACCTCGACACCCAAACGGTATTGCCAAACCGTATCTAATTTTAATGCTTTTCCAACTATTCTATATTTTTTTCCTTTCTGTAACTAGTCTTTACATTAATCTTTGTAATAGAGTGATTTTCATCCACTAAAGAAATAAATACTTGCTGACATCTGCAAAGTCAACGACAGCCATATTTTTTGTGTTCAAGAGTCTCATCGAGGGATTATCGACTGCAGATCCAAGTTCTAATTTCATGAAGCTGGTTAAAATAAATTTTTCTTAAATTTAATAATGGTATTGAAAAATAAGTCCAGATATTTAATAACTGACACAAGTTTATTAAAATTTATTGATAGGTGAAACTCATAATTTGTCTCTGGTGTAGAGTAGGTTGGTTTAAACTTTGATTTTAATAGAGGAACATAAAAATAAAAATTGGACAAGATTATGGTATCATGTTATTCATAATCTCATAGATATGTATTTTGCTATGTTCATCCAGTGAATGAATTAAAAATACATTTAAACAGTTGTAGTTAATCTCATTCTTGGGGTATTATATGTATATTATTTTTGTACAGCTTCAATTTCCATCTGTATATTTGTTGTAGACTGGATTCCAAACTTGTGAGTAGTATTCAAGCTTTGCTCTGACAAAGGAATATTACAATATCTTCAGGGTACGTTGATTATGGAAGGAAAGTACGTTACGAATAACAAAGTAGGTTTCTATTCCAACTTTTTAGTACAAAGTTAAATGGGGAACAAAACAGCATTTTTTATCGAAGAGAAAATCCAAGTCTGTGATCTGCATGACACTGTCCAAGATATTGTTGTTCATTGTATATTACTGAAGTGAGAAGTCTTTTTACAGAATATCATTATCTTCAATTTCTTATCAATGCGGGGTTAGATATTGAAGACCACATCAAAGTACTCGTATTTTTATGTCAGATTGCAGAGCATAACATTTATTGTTATCAGCATAAAGAAGAATATTAGTGTTCTGAACCACATTAATTGTGTCATGTAAGAAAGAATAATGGCCCTTAAGGGAGGCCTGAATCCGATATACATTCATGAACGGCTCGGCCGATTTTAATTTTCTTTGCTTTAAAATATTGAGAATTTTACAACCTTTAAAATAATGTATCACACATGGGGTAGTGCCATTTAAAATTTTGGGGTGGGGGTGGCTGGAGGGGAGGGTGAAAGTTTCCCAACTGATTGGAATAGGTTATTAAATATCCCCCTCCAAAATAACATTGACCTGTTTTAGTGATTTTTGATAATTTTATTAATTAAAGAGTTATTCAAGGTGGGAAGTTTTCAAATGATCACCCGGTATATTGTTTAGAAGAGTAATTGTTATAAAGTACATAGAGTTTACGATCAACAAGAAATGAGAAAATGAACAGAAAAGATTATCTGAAAATTTAAAGCAATATTTGAACTATTAGTACAGTATGACTATATCAAAGGCGTTTTCAAAGTCTATGTAAATAACGTCAATTTGAGTATTGACCTGTAAAATTAATTAATATTGAGCTCTTGGGTTGTGAGGTCATGAATCCTTGTTGGTGAATAGATATTTCATTGTGAACACTAGAGTAATTTGAAGTATACATAATTTTCTCAAAAACTAGCAAGATTAGAATATATATTGTAACGTTTTTATTTATATGGGTGAAGTGTAAAACATAGACAAATATTATTAACTAAAAGAATATGTTTATTAAACGATGAATAAATATTAGAAATATAATTAAAAGATTATAAAAGTAACTAACACTATGATTAACAAATATTAACACTAATTTAAAGACTAAGAATATTATAAGACACTTAAACACTAAGATTATTTATTTAACTAATTAACACTACTGTTTATGTCACTAATTTATGTTCACTTGTCGACTTGTTTTTATATCACCAACTATTCACAACGTTTATTTATATCAGACTTCTTTACTCGTTAGTTCTATAATACCGAATGTGTCCACTGGCTTTGGCGGTGGGTTATATATACCTGGCTAGATTATTTCTAGACTCTACTAGGACCTACTAGACAACTTCTAGAGGTAAACAGCGTGAACAATAGATAACCTCACTGCGACCTTATCCTAACAAGTTCGAACGTGTGTCTCTGTGACGCGTAGTAGCGCGGCGGCGGCCGCGGGGGTACGTTACACTCCCCCCCCCCTTAAGACTGTTTCGTCCCGGAACAGTCCGTGATGACGAAATCTGCATGTACTACCCTTGGTGCATTTCGAATTCTTAAAGAAGTGACAGTCGATGGTCCGCTCGACTTCTTCTTTCTGTCCGTTAGGGTTAAAGCTGCAGACGAGAATTTCAATGCCGGTGAAACGGAAGAGGATCTCTAACATGTTCTTTACAATCCTCCAGTCCAAACCGTCTAGACCACAACCTAACTGCGGTACTGCTAGCTTCAAAATGTCATTCTCCAGTAGATGATCCCTCAAATCGCACAGCGAGCTCCATAGGCTTTGATACGACGGCTTCTTGTACGCGCGTGGTTTTGAAACAAGGTAGTAGATGTACCGCTGATGGTCTGAATTGCTATCTCTCAGTCGTAGCGTTTTCCCAACAGATGGACGTTGGTTGGCCAGTTCTTGTAGTCGTCCATATTTTGCCTTAAAGACTGAGGCTATGCCGCGGGACATCTTTAAGTCTTCTGATACGCAGTGGCCGAGGGAATAATCTGAAGACACGGTAAACAGATCTCGATGTTCTTCTTTTATCACGCCGTACCGCGCCTTGCGCCCAAAGGAATAGTTCTCTATGAAATCTTCAAAAGTCGGTTCTTGAGCTATGATTTGACGAACTGTTGCTCCATTATGGTCTTCGTGGTTGTCTCCGGCAAAAGGGGCTAGCCGATTAAAGTGTACCACTCTCGGCTTCCCGGTAGGTCGTTTCTTAATTCTATAAACCACGTCGTTTATACTTTTGACTACCTCATAGGGGCCCTCCCAATTCTTTTGCAGCTTTGGTGATAACCCGCGGCGCCTTTGTGGGTTGTAAAGCCACACTAAATCCCCAGGTTGATATCCACCTTTTTCGGCTTTGATGTCATACCGGTCCTTCATTCGGTCGCTGGCAGTTTGAATGTCCGTACGGACTTGTTCATGAATGTGATCCATTCTTCTCCGTAAGCCCGTAACGTAGTCTTCTCCGGCCAGATCTTCCCCAGGTTTGCTGCCGAACACCAAATCGCATGGTAAACGCAACTCACGTCCGAATAAGATGTTCGCAGGAGTTTGCCCTGTCGTTTCATGCACGGATGAACGATAAGCCATCAGGAACAGATGAAGATGTCGGTCCCAGTCCCATTGGTGGTTGGAGACTACCCTCGACAAATATCGGTTGATCGTTCTGTTCATTCGTTCAACAATGCCATCGGACTGCGGATGTAATGCAGTTGTCCTTGTTTTATTAATTCCTAATATCTTACAGATATTTTGGAAAACGGCAGACTCGAAATTTCTTCCCTGGTCGGAGTGAAGTTCACGTGGTACCCCGAATCGACATATACATTCTTTAACTAAGGTTTCAGCGACCGTGGTGGCTTCTTGATTGGGTAATGGATAAGCTTCAACCCACTTGGTGAAGTAGTCCATCACAACCACGATATATTTATTTCCGTCGTTACTTTCTGGGAATGGTCCGGCCACATCAATCGCAATGCGCTCAAATGGACTGCCAACGTTATATTGACGCATTGGAGCTTTTCGTCGTCTATGAGGGCCGTTACTTCCCGCGCAAACCACACATTTCTTGCACCAGTCTTTAGCATCTTCATTTAAGTTAACCCAGTAAAACCGCTGGCGCAAACTTTCTAGATTTTGGTGACTCCAAAATAGCCTCCAGATCCGTCATGGATCTCTTTCAACACGTCTGGTATTCTACTCTTAGGAATGACCAACTGAGTTTTCTTCTCAGTTCCATCAGCATTCCCTACCACAAGTTCAACAGGCCATCCTCAATCACCATGGAGTCCCATTGCGCCCAGTACGCTTTAACACTCTGTGAGTGTGGTGCAACGTCTTCCCATATTGCATTCTTCTGCTTTCCATTTTAATAAGATTTTCAAAGTCGGGTCATTTTCTTGGTCCTTGCGTAGTCCATCGGGCTGCCAACTATCATCGACTACTGTTGTCCTGGCGACGGTAAACTGTTTCTCTTCAAGTACAATGTTTGCAGTCATCTTGGCAAGGCCTTCTGGTCAATGCATCGGCATTACGATGGCTGGTACCTATCCTGTGCTCGATTTTGAAATCGTATTCCTGTAGTCTTTCTATCAGATGGCTAGATGAGCCACCTGACCTTCAGGTTTCTTGAATTGTAGCAGCCATTTTAATGCAGCATGGTCAGTTCTAATCAAAAAATCTGATGTGGCCAGCACATAACCTCTCGCCGTATATTTTACCTGGCTGTATGCATAAAGCAAAGAATATTTTTATAAATACAAATAATATATTCATATAAATCTATGACGTATAAACTTCTTTATTATTCAATAATAGCATGTCTCAACATAAAGATATTTACCATAAATTATGTTACAATAAATTACAAAGTAGAGTTTACCATATATAAATATTAGGCTGGTAACAGCAATTTTCAATTCGAACAACTTTGTTTACTTTCTCTTCATATTCTTCTAGTAAAAACATTAATTTTGGGCGGTCTAAAATGTATATATCTGGATTGTGCATCTATTCTTATATATCTTCTTTTACATTTTATTTTTTCATACTTGTTATATCTAAATAACACTAATTCCCTTTAATAAAGTGACGGATAGATTGCACTCCGATTATTCTTATATCGATGTGTAATTTTGTCAATATTTACAACTTACTTGAGAAGAATTTGATAGCTTTTTCGCAATTCAAAGTTACTCTAGTCTACAGTACTGGTGTACATTGTCCCATAATGTTTGAAACAAATTTAAGTCCTTCAACCTAGACTTGTCATCTCCATAATAGTCACAGATCAAGAATTAAGGGATTCTCCAAATACATTTTTCTTTCATTACTCATTATTTCTGACACTGACATTTATCAGTCAGTTACAAATAATTTAAATTTGCAACTATTTTTCATGGCATCCTTTCGGTTGTAAAATTAATTACAACATTATTTTATATATTATATTCCTTTTATCTCTAAATCTATAAAATATGTATAAAAATATTTAAATGTATCAGAAAGAGAATTTATTTTTCTTTAATATTATCAAGAAAAATTTTCAAAAAATAATATTTAGAAGATTTTTTTTCAAGAATCTTCTACTTCCGGTTGTCCAATTGTTACCAAAACCTTTTCAGATCTTCCCATGAATGTCCGATTGGGAAATACGTTGTTAAACAAATTTTAAGTCTTATAGTTTTTGAGTAACCGTCCTTCCAACATCCCACACACACACATCCACACACACACACACACACACACACACACACACACAGACATCATCGTAAAAATGTTAAAATCGGATTGTAGGGACCTTAAAACGTGCTTATTCAATAAAATCTGGATATGCGATTTTTAGCATGAATCCAATACCTCTCTTAGCGAGAGGTAAAAAATTCTTCCGTACAAATATTTGTAGAAATGTTCCACGGATTTCACGACTGCCAAGAGTTCTTTTCTGGTCACACAGTAATTCCTTTCTGGTTTTGACAAGGTCTTACTAAAGTAGGCAATAACCTTTTCATGCCCATCTTGTATCTGGGAAAGAACGCCACCAATTCCGACGTTGCTGGCATCTGTGTCTAGAATGAATTCTCCTTCAGGTAAAGGATAACTCAAGACGGGTGCGCTTGTCAAAGCATGTTTTAGTTCTTTAAATGCAACTGTACAGTCCATTTCCCAGATAAATCTTCTTCCTTCTTCAGTAAGCCTTGTCAGTGGCTTGGCTATGTTGGCAAATCCAGGTACATATCGTCGATAATAGTTACACAAACCAAGGAAACTTCTGAGTTCGTGTTTGTCCCTAGGTGCTGGCCAGTCTCTCACAGCCTTTATCTTCTCCTGGTCAACTGCAATACCCTTACCGGAAACCACGTGTCCAAGGTAATGAACTTCTCTTTGAAACAGGTGACACTTCTTCGGGCTAAGTTTCAGGTTAGCCTTCCTCAATTTCTGGAAAACCTCTTCCAAATTCTTCATGTGGTCCTCGAATGTCTTACCTACCACAATAATATCGTCGAGGTACACTAAACAGGTTTTCCAAGATAGCCCAGCCAATACCGTTTCCATGAGTCGTTCAAACGTTGCAGGAGCATTGCAGAGCCCAAACGGCATTACGGTAAATTGCCAGAGTCCTGTACCAATGGTGAAGGCTGTCTTATCCTTGTCTTTTGGATCCAAATCCACTTGCCAGTAGCCGCTCTTTAGATCCAAAGTGGAGAACATTTTTGAGCCAGCCAAAGTGTCTAATGTGTCGTCTATTCGAGGTAGCGGGTAGCTATCCTTCTTCGTCACGTTGTTAAATTGACGATAATCGACGCAAAATCGTGTAGAGCCATCCTTCTTCTTCACTAACACCACTGGTGAAGCCCATGGACTGCTTGAAGATTCAATCACACCTTCCATCTTCATGTCCTCGATTATTCTTTCTGCTTCCTCACGCTTCGCCAGTGGTAGTCTCCTTGCTAGTTGACGGATGGGTCTTGCGTCTCCGGTGTCTATTTTATGGTGAACTACATTAGTTCTCCCTTTGGTTTTCTCATCAAATTGGAACACATCTTTAAAATTTCCAATTAGATTCTTCGCCTTTGTTCTCTGGTCGGCGGTCAATTCTTCAAATGATGTTGTCAATTGATTGATTAACGTGTCCGGAACTTTCTGAGATGTGTTCCCTTTGGTCTTTACAGTTCGGATAATCAAGGATACTGCCATGCATTCTCCTACAATTGTTCCTCTCTTCAGAACAACAGGATAAAAATTTACGTTCATTATCCGAACTGGTATTACCTGGCTGGCTTTGACCAGTGATTTTCCGACAACAACTCAAGTGCCGGTTTTGGCATCATCATTCTTGGGCTCCAACATAACGATACTTCCCTCACAGAAATTACCATCTAAATGTGCTTCCAGGATAGTTTCACTTCGTTCTGGGAGGGTAACGTCCTGAGCCATTAGTACGCGCACAGCTTTATCATCTCTTGGATTTAATACGAGTTCTTCTTCATTGACCATCATCACGCCCTTCTTCAGGTCAAGTTTAAAACCATGCTTTGTCATTGCGTCCATTCCGAGTATTAATTCATCTTCAACTTCAGCTACCAGCGCACGATGTTTAAAGGAGGTGTTTCCAATAGAGATGGTGACATCTACTTCTCCTAATGCGGTAGCTTGTTCTCCCGTTACTGTGCGTAACCGCCACTTAGTTGGTTGAAGATGCGTCTTGCCAGTTTTCCTTATGAAGTCGGGTCTAAATATAGTTTTTGTCGCACCCGTATCCAGTAGCATTTTCATTGGCCTTCCGTTAATAGAGCCATCCACATAGATGCTATTGGCTTTATGATGAATAGATGCGACATAACTGATGGATTGTGGAGCTACTAGATTACGGGTCGACAGTTGCCCCTTCGCATCAACCCGATTTAGTTTTCCGACTCCTTTTCTTCCTTTGTAGATTCCGTCTTCTTTTGTATTTTTCTGCAAAGTCTCTGCGGATGGCCCAGTTCACCGCAATTCCAACAGCGGAGTTTCTTTCTTCCGGTAAACACTTCACTTGCAATTCGTCGCATTGTCTCTTCTAGATCTTCAGAGTTTTCCTTTCTCTCAGCATCGATATTTCGCACTCGTGATTGGTTATGTGAAGCTTGTTTGGCAGCTTCATGCTCTAATGCATATGAGAGTGCGTCAATTAGAGTTTTTGGACGGGCCAATCGCAATGCTTGCTGAGTTTCGCTGTCCCGAACCCCGTAAATGAATGATTGAATGGCCAGGCACTCCAAAACGCTGTCAGGAGCCGTAGGATGTGCGAGATGAACCAAACGAGCTACGTCAACTTCAAATTCTTGAAGGCTTTCTTTTGAACTCTGATACCGGTTCCTCAGTTGCGTCTGGTACACCTGCTCCAGATGCGCATTTCCATACCGCAATAATATCGTCGAGGTACACTAAACAGGTTTTCCAAGATAGCCCAGCCAATACCGTTTCCATGAGTCGTTCAAACGTTGCAGGAGCATTGCAGAGCCCAAACGGCATTACGGTAAATTGCCAGAGTCCTGTACCAATGGTGAAGGCTGTCTTATCCTTGTCTTTTGGATCCAAATCCACTTGCCAGTAGCCGCTCTTTAGATCCAAAGTGGAGAACATTTTTGAGCCAGCCAAAGTGTCTAATGTGTCGTCTATTCGAGGTAGCGGGTAGCTATCCTTCTTCGTCACGTTGTTAAATTGACGATAATCGACGCAAAATCGTGTAGAGCCATCCTTCTTCTTCACTAACACCACTGGTGAAGCCCATGGACTGCTTGAAGATTCAATCACACCTTCCATCTTCATGTCCTCGATTATTCTTTCTGCTTCCTCACGCTTCGCCAGTGGTAGTCTCCTTGCTAGTTGACGGATGGGTCTTGCGTCTCCGGTGTCTATTTTATGGTGAACTACATTAGTTCTCCCTTTGGTTTTCTCATCAAATTGGAACACATCTTTAAAATTTCCAATTAGATTCTTCGCCTTTGTTCTCTGGTCGGCGGTCAATTCTTCAAATGATGTTGTCAATTGATTGATTAACGTGTCCGGAACTTTCTGAGATGTGTTCCCTTTGGTCTTTACAGTTCGGATAATCGAGGATACTGCCATGCATTCTCCTACAATTGTTCCTCTCTTCAGAACAACAGGATAAAAATTTACGTTCATTATCCGAACTGGTATTACCTGGCTGGCTTTGACCAGTGATTTTCCGACAACAACTCCAGTGCCGGTTTTGGCATCATCATTCTTGGGCTCCAACATAACGATACTTCCCTCACAGAAATTACCATCTAAATGTGCTTCCAGGATAGTTTCACTTCGTTCTGGGAGGGTAACGTCCTGAGCCATTAGTACGCGCACAGCTTTGTCATCTCTTGGATTTAATACGAGTTCTTCTTCATTGACCATCATCACGCCCTTCTTCAGGTCAAGTTTAAAACCATGCTTTGTCATTGCGTCCATTCCGAGTATTAATTCATCTTCAACTTCAGCTACCAGCGCACGATGTTTAAAGGAGGTGTTTCCAATAGAGATGGTGACATCTACTTCTCCTAATGCGGTAGCTTGTTCTCCCGTTGCTGTGCGTAACCGCCACTTAGTTGGTTGAAGATGCGTCTTGCCAGTTTTCCTTATGAAGTCGGGTCTAAATATAGTTTTTGTCGCACCCGTATCCAGTAGCATTTTCATTGGCCTTCCGTTAATAGAGCCATCCACATAGATGCTATTGGCTTTATGATGAATAGATGCGACATAACTGATGGATTGTGGAGCTACTAGATTACGGGTCGACAGTTGCCCCTTCGCATCAACTCGATTTAGTTTTCCGACTCCTTTTCTTCCTTTGTAGATTCCGTATTCTTTTGTATTTTTCTGCAAAGTCTCTGCGGATGGCCCAGTTCACCGCAATTCCAACAGCGGAGTTTCTTTCTTCCGGTAAACACTTCACTTGCAATTCGTCGCATTGTCTCTTCTAGATCTTCAGAGTTTTCCTTTCTCTCAGCATCGATATTTCGCACTCGTGATTGGTTATGTGAAGCTTGTTTGGCAGCTTCATGCTCTAATGCATATGAGAGTGCGTCAATTAGAGTTTTTGGACGGGCCAATCGCAATGCTTGCTGAGTTTCGCTGTCCCGAACCCCGTAAATGAATGATTGAATGGCCAGGCACTCCAAAACGCTGTCAGGAGCCGTAGGATGTGCGAGATGAACCAAACGAGCTACGTCAACTTCAAATTCTTGAAGGCTTTCTTTTGAACTCTGATACCGGTTCCTCAGTTGCGTCTGGTACACCTGCTCCAGATGCGCATTTCCATACCGCATATCCAATCGCTTGACTAGCTGGTCGTAGTCCTCTTGTTCTTCTTCTTTCAGCGTTTGCAGGATGTCGATAGCTTCTCCGCGCAACGAGACAGTCAACGCCGTAGCCTTCTCTTCGGGCGTCCAATTATTGGCTTTTGCGGCCGCTTCAAATTGTTTTAAATAATTTGGCCACGAAGATTTCCCATCAAATTCCGGAGTTTTTATGTGCATTTTTGAAGTAGTATCAGGTTTTACTACTTTTCTTCCTTCTATTAGACTTGGCTCAGCCACACCAGAATTCGGAATTGACGACGATGTAATTGTAGTGATTTTTTCTCGTAATTCTTCTATCTTCCTGTCACACTTTTCTTCTAAATTCTTCAGGTCTTCTTCAGTTTTTCTAGAATTTTCTGCCAATTCTTCTTTTAATGTTCGAGAATTTTCTGCCATCTGCTGTTTTAATTCTTCTTTTAGTGTTCTAGAACTTTCCTCTGATTTTCTAGAACTTTCCTCCAACTTTTGTTCTAATGTTCTAGAACTTTGTTCAGATTTTCTAGAACTTTCTACTAATTTTGCTATCTGTTTACCAAGGTCGGATACGTCATCCGGAATTTCGAATAGGTAATCTTCAGAATTTTCACCAGCATCGGTTAATGCTTGCCGCAGTCTTTCTTGAAGTGTTGACTTCCTTCCTGTTGTTTCAACATCCCGTTCATCTAGTTCTCTCTTGAGATCACCTACTTTTAATTCACTTAATTTTAGTTGTTTAGTCGCCATTTTATTTATTTTTATTTATTTACACTTCACAGTTTAACCACCCCACACCTGACACCAATTGTAACGTTTTTATTTATATGGGTGAAGTGTAAAACAGACAAATATTATTAACTAAAAGAATATGTTTATTAAACGATGAATAAATATTAGAAATATAATTAAAAGATTATAAAAGTAACTAACACTATGATTAACAAATATTAACACTAATTTAAAGACTAAGAATATTATAAGACACTTAAACACTAAGATTATTTATTTAACTAATTAACACTACTGTTTATGTCACTAATTTATGTTCACTTGTCGACTTGTTTTTATATCACCAACTATTCACAACGTTTATTTATATCAGACTTCTTTACTCGTTAGTTCTATAATACCGAATGTGTCCACTGGCTTTGGCGGTGGGTTATATATACCTGGCTAGATTATTTCTAGACTCTACTAGGACCTACTAGACAACTTCTAGAGGTAAACAGCGTGAACAATAGATAACCTCACTGCGACCTTATCCTAACAAGTTCGAACGTGTGTCTCTGTGACGCGTAGTAGCGCGGCGGCGGCGGCCGCGGGGGTACGTTACACTGCCCCCCCCCCCTTAAGACTGTTTCGTCCCGGAACAGTCCGTGATGACGAAATCTGCATGTACTACCCTTGGTGCATTTCGAATTCTTAAAGAAGTGACAGTCGATGGTCCGCTCGACTTCTTCTTTCTGTCCGTTAGGGTTAAAGCTGCAGACGAGAATTTCAATGCCGGTGAAACGGAAGAGGATCTCTAACATGTTCTTTACAATCCTCCAGTCCAAACCGTCTAGACCACAACCTAACTTCGGTACTGCTAGCTTCAAAATGTCATTCTCCAGTAGATGATCCCTCAAATCGCACAGCGAGTTCCATAGAACAATAGATAACCTCACTGCGACCTTATCCTAACAAGTTCGAACGTGTGTCTCTGTGACGCGTAGTAGCGCGGCGGCCCCAGCCCCAGGGGGTTACGTTACAATATATATATATATATATATATATATATATATATATATATATATATATATATATATATTTAGAAAAATCAGAACTATCTCCTGATTTTAGAATGGGACTTACACGGCTCAATTTGAGTATCCTTCTATAATGTATGCAGAAAAATATTTTTTATGAGGTACAGCGATTTCGTAGTTTATTGAGAATCCAAGTTTCTTAAATTTGGTAAGGTAGATTGTTATTCCTATTTATTTGTAGAGTTTGTGATATTGTAATTTGTTTTTTATATCTGCTATATGTTTTTACTAAACCAGGCAAGATAATTAAATTACGTCTAGTTTTTGCTCCACAAATATTTAATATATTGTAGTAAATCTCATAGAATTTATCAAATGCGTCATTTGCAACAGTATATCTCCTGAGAGATAAAGATAGTTAAATTTGGCTCGCTGGAAATTAAAGGTTGAGTTAATTAGTGTGAACGAAAGGGGTGACAGTAAACGTGGATAAAGCAAGTGAGGGTCCGTGAAGTTGGCACGTCATTGGAAGCACAAATATTCTTTTTTATATTAGTAATTAGTGCTTCGTTAGTGCTCTTTTGTGCTTCAAAAAAATTTAAAATTAATTGAACGGTTTTCGAAATAATTAATATTATATGATGACGTGCCATGTTCACACTTAGCACGTCATTAATAAAATTTCAAATTGCTTATTACTTCGTTAGTGCTCTTTTGTGCTTCAAAAATTTTTGAAATTAATTGAACGGTACACGAAATAATTAACATTATATGATGACGTGCCAACTTCACACGTAGCACGTCATTAATAAAATTTCAAATTACTTATTACATCTTTTGTTAGTGCTTCGTTAGTGCTCTTTTGTGCTTCAAAAATTTTTGAAATTAATTGAACGGTTCACGAAATAATTAACATTATATGATGACGTGCCAACTTCACACATAGCACGTCATTAATAAAATTTCAAATTACTTATTACATCTATTGTTAGTGCTTCGTTAGTGCTCTTTTGTGCTTCAATTTTTTTTGAAATTAATTGAACGGTTCACGAAATAATTAACATTATATGATGCCAACTTCACCCTTAACATGTCATTAATAAAATAAGGAAGGTACAGAGACCATAGTCAAAATCGCAATGATATTTGAATAAAAATATATGATGTGGCCAGCATATTACTTTCCGTTAATTCTTTGTATTATGTACAAATTCCATACATATATTTTCTTGCAAAAGATTCTATTTTCAGTAAAATTATTTCATAAACGAACTATGTAAATTGCATTTGGCCCTGACATCTTCTTCTTCTTCTTTAGTTTTTCCCATTCGTTAGGGATCGTTAATCTTGATTTTCATCATCAACTCATTTCTCTATTTTGCTTATCGTACTCATTCAATTCCTTTTCTCTCAAGTCTTCCGCAATACAGTCCTTCCATCTTCTCTTTGGTCTTCCTCTGTTTCTTCTACCTTTTACTACTAAGCTGTTCATTCTTCTTCCAATATATAATTCATCTCTTCTCATGACATGTTCAAACCAATATAATCGCCTCTCCTGTATCTTTCTTCAAAAATGTCATATGAACATAGGTCCTATTCCTTCTAGTTACCAAAATACAAGAGGTTGAAGTTCTATAAATAACACAAAATTTTCTAATTTTTGTAATCAAGGTACTTTCGGAAAACAAGAGTTATTATTGAGTTGAGGAAATTTTAAATAGAAAGTACGTCTTGGTGAAATGTCCAACAACGTCGGAATTTTTTACAATTTTCATTACAAGTTGTTTAAAGTAAAATTTTGACATTAAACTGTAGTTTTAATTCAAGTTACTAAAATAGTAAAAAATGGTTTTAGTGTAAACCACTGATACCAAAAATGTGTTATAAGTTTGAAATATTTCTGCTGTAAATAGATTGCTTTAGAGTGTAAAATTCATTGTAATATTAATAAATGTACATAATTTAATGTATTTGATATAAATTTTGAATCGTATGTTTTTCCTCGACCCTACGGCCTACTTCTATGTTTAAATATGTTACGGATGGTCGCAAATAATTCTTATCATAGAATCGTATGTTTTGTTGTCCAAATCGTATTCGTTAATATTAATAAATAAAATTAATTAATACAAATAAAGTATGACTTTTCAATAATAACTCTTGTTTTCCGAAAGTACATTGATTACAAAAATTAGAAAATTTCGTGTTATTTATAGAACTTCAACCTCTTGTATTCTGGCAACTCAAAATGACCTCAGGAATAAGCTGTTAAAGTTTGTTACACTAGTCCTGAAACACCCTGTATATATATATATATATATATATATATATATATATATATATACAGGGTGGTTTTTTTAATGGATGATACTACAGGTCAAAAGAAGGCGAAAAACATTAAAACACCTTAGTAAAATATTTATAATAAAAGAGATATGAATTTTTTTAGTTTTTATTTTTATGGAATTAAAACATAACGATAAGCGCTTTTATAACAGATGTTCAAAGTTATCACCCTGCTGCTGTATGCAAAGGTCTTGCTCGGCGTATTCATGAATTAACGTACGTTGCAAGGCCCATACCTTGTCGAATTTCCGCCGCTGCTGCTTCCACCCGGTTACGGAGGTCTTCAGGGTCGATAATTTCGGTGGTGTATACCATGTTTTTCATATGCCCCTACAAATAAAAGTCCAATGGTGTTAAGTCAGGTGACCGCGGAGGCCAAGAAACAGGATCGCCCCGACCAATCTACTTATTTCCAAATGCATGGTTTAAGTGATGACGTACGAAATGCGCCGGTGCATTTCTTAACGCACATTTAAGGGAACATCGTCTAAAAGTTCTGGCAAATTATTTTGCAAGAAAAATAAATAATTATCAGCATATAGTCGTTCTGGCAACACAAAGTGGCCAATCAACTGTGAATTCACTAATCCGGCCCATACGTTCACAGAAAATATGTATTGAAAATGACCACAACGAACAACATGCGGATTTTCGAAACTCCAGATATGCGTATTGTGGCAATTGTTTATGCCGTTACGAGTAAACGTAGCTTCGTCAGTCGCCAACACACTCAACAAAAAATTAGGGACTTCATTTTTGCGCAAAAACCATCTACAGAACCGTACGCGCTGAGGGTGATCTTGAGGTTGTAAAGCTTGTACTCACTGTACATGAAACGGATGTAGTTGACACTCGCGTAGTGTTCGCCATACAATGCGATTTGAGACACCTATTTGCCGAGCAATTTACTGGTTGAAGGATTTGCGTCAACGAGGTTTAAAATTTGTACATCCGCATCTAAAATTCGTCGGAACCGACCAGAACCTCCATCACGCCCTTGATTATTTCGCAGATCACCATTATCTCGAGCACGTATTACTAAATTAGTGTACTGATGGGGTACAGGCGAGGGGGTAATCACCAAGGTAATTTGGTGTACAAAATTTTGGTAATGTCTCAGTAATGTTGGTAATGTTTTGGTAATGTTGGTAATTTCTGGTAATGTCTCGGTAATGTTGGTAATGTTTTGGTAATGTTGGTAATTTCTGGTAATGTCTCGGTAATGTTGGTAATTTCTTGGTAATGTTGGTAATTTCTGGTAATGTCTCGGTAATGTTGGTAATTTCTTGGTAATGTTTAAAAAATTTATGGTACCTAATGTGTGTTATGGCGTAAAATGTTTCAGTATTAGGTTTTATTAAATTGTTATTATTCAAATATCTGTGAAATATGACAAATTCATAATATGTGTCTGATGTTTGAATGTAATAGACTTGGTTGTAGATTTGTCACAAAACTTTTTCAGCTCTGTGTAAATAATTGTAAATTATTATTTTTAATACCGTGTTTAAGTAAAAAATATTCTTATTGGTACAGCCCGCTATAACCGTCTAAAAAAATTACAATTACATAATGAATGATTTATAAATTTGCAAGTAGGTATTAAAATCAGTAAATGCAAGATTACTATTATTTATATCTCATATCTTAAATTACTCTTATTTTCAATTTTAATATTGTTAAAACTCGTTTATTGTGTTCTCTGATGTAAAAATTGAAGCTTGCGTGCAAGATACCGTACACATTGGTACAAAAATGCGAACGCGATTATTAAAACCGAATATAATTCTGCCTATGGGGGATTTTATGGTATCTCCAGCACATTTGAAATTTTTAATCGAAAATGTATCTAAAGATAAACATCTCCTGACTATCAGCGACATTCATTTTGAAGACAAAATGAATTTCAAAGCTGTTGAAAAAATGTGTTCTGTGTCAGTTTCTGAACTTTTGGCTCTGCATGTCCCGGGCTCTAATGCAACAATAGTTTATTTAAAAATAATTAGAAATGTTTTAAACTCATACCTAGATAAAAGTATAGGCATCTCTCAAAGGATTTTTTTAATATGGTATTCGGTATTTTGTTTAAGGATTTGGAGAGAATGGCTGCGATTAACAAATAAATTATCTACTACAAGTAATTTTATTACATTAAATGCTTACCTGTGCATTGAAATAAATGCACATTCTCTAATCAAATTAATTCGAACATATAGAGACAATCTCGACCTTCAATGTAATGCTGAATTTACTACTTGGTTATTCAGTTCCCAGTCATGTGAACAAATATTTCGAGCCACTCGATCATTAACATCTACTTTTTCGACGGTGGTTAATTTTAGTCTTCGGGATATAATGAGTAGATTGAACAAAATTGAAACTATTCATCAAATAACTAATGATTTGTCAGAAAAATTTGTATTTCCACGAGAAAAATCATCAAAACTTGGTACAGCTACACAAATGCAAAATAATATTTTTCCAAATGATAGCGAAATTGAAAAAATTTGCATGAATGCGTTAAATGAAGCTTCTGACGATTGTAAAAATCTGGGAATTAAAACACATGGCTTAAATTGGCAATCAATAAGTATAGTGGATTACTATTCAAATGAAGGTGAAGAAGATACAACAGAGGACAATGTTATCAATTTAAATACTGAGGATAATAATGATGTAGCACTACATTATCTTGATATTGAGTTTGAATCGTATTCGACGTCTAACGATGATATGCCGCAAGAAGTAAGAGACAATGTCACACTTTTAAATTTCGGCGATAATCTTTGGATTAAAAATTTACATAAAGAAGACAATGACGAGAGGAGCCCATTTGTTAAAGTGAAAATTGAAGATAAAAATATTATAACAATCAGAAAGACGACTTTGTGTTGGCTTCTTAGCGAAAGATATAATAGGTAAACAAAACATAATGAAGTTGTAGTAATCATTTAAATTTTTTAAAATAAATTATTTTTCAGAGTTAGTACAGACAGGCTTCAAAGATTTTATAACAGAACTACATCCATAAATAAATCTCCTGCTAATAATGCAACTGTTCTAATACACAATGAATCATACTATGCTGTTTTTTATTCAGATAATTGGTATATAGGGCGCATATTGAAAATACTTGAAGGCAACAAATATGAAATTAAATTCATGCAGTCTAATTTAGATTCGTTTATTTGGCCAAAAACAATTGATATTCAAACTGTCGACAAAGAATTTATATTTTATGGACCTATTAATATGTTAGACAATTATCCTTTAAAATTAAGTGAAGAGGATACAACATCAATTGTTTCAAAATATAAAATAATGAAACGCTCGATGAAACGTGTTTGTAAGTAAATATTATTTGTATACCTATGTATAACTGTAATAAAATAATGATTTTAAATCATAATTTTTTTGTACATTCAAATTATTTTCAATATTTAGCCCTAAAAATTATTCAATATATCTTAAAAGTATTTTTTGAAATAGAAGTTCTAAGAATATGATATGTAAATATGTTGTTTATTTCAATTTTCAAATAAAATTATTTATATTATATGTTGATGTTATTTAAATAGTAGTAAATCACATTATTAGTTATGTCTTCAGTGGTCAATCTTTATTACAATATGCATTTCGTTTGTATAGTAATAATTTTTTACAGGATCCTTAATATTCATTATAAAAGTATATGAGTATTCATAATTTTGGTGTCGATAATTTATCAAGTAATTTATAGTAATGTTTCGGTAATGTCAGTAACGTTAATTTTTTGGAAATGCTTTTTGGTGCAGAAACAATCACTGAAGAGCAGGTTAGAGTGCATGATTCCCCTGCATTGTTAAATATGTAAATTTTCTGGAAATCAATATGAAACTTCAAATATGTATATGTTGGAAATAATAATATAAAATCTTGATAACACATCGACAATGTAATAATATATCGATAATGTCTTGATAATGTTTTGGTAATATTGGTAATGTTTTAGTAATTTTGGTAATGTGTCGGTAATGTTGGTAATTTTGCGGTAATGTAGGTAATGTTTCGGTAATGTTGGTAATGTTTCGGTAATGTTGGTAATGTTTCGGTAATGTTGGTAATGTTTTGGTAATGTTGGTAATTTTTTGGTAATGGTAATTTAGTGTACACTATTTTTGGTAGTGATTAACCCCTCGGGTACAGGACATTGCCTATTTGGAAATCACTCTCTGTAAAGATGACTTGCTGCAACTGAATTTTGATGCACTTCCCCATAAATGAGCATCATGTCAACTAATTCCGTATTAGAACACCGATGGTATATTGTTCAACTTTTACACAATTAATAACAATAATCAATTAGAAACTCATGGTGCACAATTAAATAGTAACAAACTGTAACTGACAGATAAACAAATTAAAAAACAAAAGAGAGAAATTTGTTATTGCACAGGTTACTACAAATTATTTCAACATTAATTTACATCCCCTTTATAAAAACTAAAATATTCATATCTCTTTTATTATAAATATTTTATCAAGGTGTTTTAATGTTTTTCGCCTTCTTTTGACCTGTAGTATCACCCATTAAAAATAAAACAAAAAGACCGTAAACACGCTGTATATATACAGGTGATTCATCGGTCTGTCCTCTCTTTATAACTCTTTTATTTTAAGTCAGATAGAAAAACTCTTCAAATATAATTTATATAATATATTATTGTATGCATTTGTATACAGGATGCTGCGTTGAAGCGCAACAATATATAACTTTATATTTCTTAATGGAACAGCCTATATATATATATATATATATATATATATATATATATATATATATATATATATATATATATTTATATATATATATATATATATATATATATATATATATATATATATATATATATTTACATCCCACTACCATTGTGGCGTCCCCTGTGTCATTTTCTACATTCAAAGTGACGTCCTTGTGCATATGACGTCCGGTATACGGACGTCACTTTAAAATGCCTTGTAATTTTTTTTCTGGCATCAGGGGGGCCCCTAGAATCGTTTGGCAAAATTTGTTATGGACGTCACAATGATAGCGGAGTGAAAAATGTATATTTTTTGTAGTTCAAAAAAATTCCACTTGTGGTGTTAGTGTCGTCCGGTGTATATACACTGTATATACAGAAGTTTCATTCCACCGACAATCTGAACTCCGTATACTTGGCAACAGTGGGCACTGGGCAATACATTAGCGCGCAAGTCTTTTAATCGTATTTAAAGTTATATTGTGCACTCCTGATAATATATTAAATTAATATTTAAATAATCAAACATTTATTTTGTACTTGTAAAATCCTCTTAGTAAAGACAAAATCGATAAACTATGATGTCAAAATAGAAATGTACTCAATTTAAAAAGGAAATTATTTAAATAACATAAAGCTGAATTATTAATTACAAAATATTGTGCAAATTGTAAATAAATGCCAATTGTAAGGATAACAAAATTTATGATTAAATGTATGGAATAAATATAAGGACGGTATGCTACAGTGAAATATAAAAATAAAATCTTTATAAACTTTTATTCTAAAATATCAAGATTGAAATTTGAAATAGAGTAGAAAAATGGAGAATCTAAATAGAAAAAAATGTTTTAAACAAATTAACTCTCAATAAACTAAACTATTTATTAAAACATATAGATAATTTAATTACTCTTATTTAGATGCTTATTTCGATTTCCCCTCTACTTACTAAAGTGTTTAGCCAAAGTGAGTTGCCGAGTAATTAGAAAATATTTTTATACTTACTCGTAATAACGATATTTATACTTATTAATAAATATTTTACGTGCCTATAACTAATAGCATAAGTTTATGGGTCGATTCTGTTCACATCTATAAGTCTTACAGCCCTCTAAATCTCTAAAAACGTCATAAAAACACATCTATTCTTGTTGATTAATATAAAATTATACATAAGAGTGCCAGCTTTCGTTGCGATTTTGTTCATTATTTACAGATTTACAAATGCGTATGACTTTAAGATGTGAGCAGAATATAGACCCATTAGATAATTTTGTTTACAAATATAGGTGTAGGTACCTAAAACAAAATTTATAAGATTATTTTGTGAAAAAAATTGTTAAGCTATTTGCTTTTTATTTTTATTATAATGTAATTTGAAAATTGTGATTATATTTCTTTGCATTATGTAAAAGAACAATTTTCAAAAATTAATAGCTTTTAAAAAGCTAAAATTTTATTGTAACCTACACTACTTAGAAAGAAACGCGGAAAATTAATTTATTGGCAACAATAACGAATTTGTGTGGTTTTTGAAATATTCTTTCTGGAAATAAACTGAATAGTTCTCCATAATAGTATTTCATGAATTTAAATCATTTGGTAAAGATATTTATGAATAAGTATACATAATTAAAATCGTTATTACTAGTAAGTATAAAAATATTTTCTAATTACTCAAAACTACGGAGCATTTTTCATTGAATTTGCGGGTCAAAGCTGTAAAGTTACCAACACTTCTTAGTATTATCGTAACTAAGTAAATTAATTGTTGCTATTATGAAAGAGACATTTGCTTCTGTAACAGAATGAAACATAGATCGTAACTAGGCGTTGGGAATATTTTATTTAGTGTCAAATCAGTAATTTTAGCGACACAATAATAATACTCGTATTGGTACAAAAGTAGATAATTTGTGCACAAAACTGATTTCGTGCGGGACAAAATAGGTACTTAATTATTTATTGAGTGTATAGATTGCTGTTGATTTGAAAATAGTTTAATTAATTAAATTAAAATGAAATTTAAGACAAAAATAAATGTGTGGGATTAAGTGAATCTCGGGTCTTGCGTTTGGTAACTAATAAGTATTTTGGTGATAAATTCCTTTTTACTATAGCAAATATAAAGACGAACCCCGGTTTACTTGTATTCATTTTCTTTATAAATGTATAAATAAATAAAAAAATCAGTGTAGTAAAACAAACTGCATATTGTATTAATGCGTCACTGTTACAAAATAAGTGAAAAATGAACTTATTAAATATATTTATCTAAATCACAGCAAAATACAGATAATTATTTTTAGTAACCACTAGGCATGTAATATGAACTGAATTAATAATTGATGTTTTTTTTTTGTAAAATTAGTCTCCATTTCCTTGGAATTATATTATATAAAAATTGTACTTTTGCGAAATTCATTTTTTTCTCTTTTAATATATGGTACCCAGTGGCCATGCGCCTGACATCAAAATTATTTCGAATTTTAAATGACACAAAAGAGACTCCTGTATTTCACTTTCTACACCAGCAGTAAGTGCCTGTGAGGTGACGTCTGATAAACGCCGGCATGATACGCATATGTCATCATCATTACTGATTTCTGCGTTCAAAGCTAATTGACACACCCAGAAATAGGTAATATGTCGTGATGATATATTTTTTTGTATATATTATATTAAAAGGATATTCAAATTTTGAAGATATTTCGAATAACGGCACGAAATTAGTTTTGTGTAAAAATTATCTACTTTTGCGCTAATACAAGTATTATTATTGTGTCGCCAAAATTACTGATTTGTCACTAAGGAAAATATTCTCAACACCTAGTTACGATCTATGTTTTTTTCTGTTACAGTCGCCATCATAATAGCAACAATTAAATTACTTAGTTACTTTAAAAATAATAAGTTTTGGTAATTTAACAGCTTTAACTCGCAAATTCAATGAAAAATGCTCCGGAGAACGATTTGCAAGGGGTATGGGTCAACGCAAATATATGCATAGAACACGTGATCGTAAAAATTATATGAATCCTATATATTATTGAACTCTACTTGAGGTTTAGAGTTGAATGGTCGTAATGTAAAAATCGATTTTGCATTCAACAGAACTAGTTTTTATCTAACATTAAATTTCAGCTCTTCCTTCATCCTAATTAAACCACGATTAATGGTGTATTTGCCGTCCGTGAGAAGTTATATGTATATGTATATTAAGCGTCGTTGGGAGCCAACACGGGAGCGAAGCGGAGAATTTTCATGAGTAGGGGCCGGTATTTTCACTTCCGAATAAAGCTATAGATAAATTTAACCTTGGGATAAATATTTTTGTTGTCTTTTCACTTGCAAATAAATTTATTCGAAAGAATAACATGTTATTCGCGGAATAATTTATTCGCTAGTTGGGTAGCGAATAAAGGGTTTATTTGTATGTACATTACATTTCTACATAGTGTACATTTATTAACAAAGTGGATGTATTAAATATTTTTAATGATTCTGGTGATTGTTTGAACTATGAATGAATAAATAATGCGAGAAATCGAAAACGCACGATCAGACAGCAACCTAACCACACGCATCAAATTTTTGACAGATTCCGATTATGAAAACAAACAGTTCTTATTTTATTATTACAAATTGAGTTTCGTATTTGATCTCAAACAGTGCATACATAGGTAAATCCCTCCTTGGGTAAATCATTATAAAGATCCTGACATTTGATGTTAGTAAAATATTTTCGGATTTTGAATACTTTTATACAATATTCATTTACCTCGAACTGAATTTCTTTTTACAATATACATATATTTCGTTTACCGTGTATGATTACTGCAATAGATTACTTGTTAAACTACACTATCACGGGGCTAAAAATGCAGGAGGATATAGATGACAATAAGGATGTCAAACAAAATTTTGACAAGTACGGATTCAAAAGAATTTGACACATTTCATCCTTGTCTGCCTAACGTGGCTACGCAAAACTCCATCCTTCTCCACTGACACAAATTCACTCTGCAAGGTTACCAATTCACGAATGTTAAAATTATTCGACAGATAGCTATTTGTTTTTGTCAAATGTGTGAAAAGACTCAATGAAGTTATTTGTTGAATAAATATATAGAATAAATTTATTTAACGAATACTTATTCGAAACTTTATTCTGAAGTGAAAATACCGGGCCTAAATCTTTTAAATGATGGAAAATATTTAATATTAAAATGTATTTTTAGTTTAATAATAATAGATTTATTGAACGCCCGAGGCCATACAACATAAATACAGTGTAAACATTATTAACAAAGACGATTTTTTTAATGTTTGATTGGTTTCAATGATAACAGGAATGCATTAACAGATATTTGTATTGAAACAATTTGGTGATCAGAATTTAGTGATTAATACCCTATCTATAGGAAATACATACAATGGTAAAATTTTAGTTTTAAAACAAAAGTTTAAATAATAAAGTTACTCATAATTTAAAATGGCAATTAATTGAAATTAATACATTCCTGTTCCTGTTACGAAGTAGTAGCAAATTAAAAGTTTCTTTTTATGTTGCTTATACAGATAGTCATGAGAAATGATGATATGAAACAGGCAGATAGACCTAAATAAATGTCTCTTTAAGGCTTGAGTTAAATTAAAATTAATATTTTCACAAGTAAAGACCATTTCATTTTATTAAGAGGTTCCATTATCTTTAATAACAATAAAATCAAAGTAAAAATTACATAAACACAGACCAACAGTTTATTATTTGTTATATTTCTCATGGCACTGTGTAAACAGCTTGAAAATAGAACTTTTAATTTACATATGATTAATGACAGGATTTCTAGCACATCAATAAATTAGGATTCATTGGATGCCACTTTTAATTTGGAACATTTTTTTTGTAATTACACTTTTGATCTAAAAATTATAATAGGGAATTATCTATAGCCAAACGATAATTTTACCATTGATTTCTTACACCGGGTGCCGGGTATTAGGGTCAGGTTATTATGTTAAATATCCTTTCTTATAGCAAATAAATCATATTACAAAAATTACAAGAAAAATTACACATTAAAAACTGCAAAATTATTTTTGTAAAATATCGTTAGGTTTAGATTAGGAATTTTTATGGAAAGGAAGATTACGTTGATCAATTTTCGTTAGTTTAATGATAATAATTTTTTTTTTAATAAAATAAAGTATCTATCCTGCTTTAAATCTTCAAACATTGAACTAAACTAAATCAAATAAGTATCAGACATTTATATCATTACCAGAGATTGTAAAAAATCTCTAACATATGGGTGTGCATATGACTATGAAAGATTGCGCTTTGGTTTCTACATCAGAATAATGTATTTAATATTGGCAACGTTGCTGGACGTCATTGTAACGGTAGTATGAATAAAAATATACAAATCGGATGTCACAAAGTACGGGATATGCATGAAGTATATACTCTGGACGTCGGATTCACTCAGTTTGGAGGAGTTCATAATATCGTGAAATGAACGGAAACGTATATCGTTGTAAATTGACTTAATTGAAATTTGAACCGAAATTCATAATCAGGGGAAAAAAATAGTCGATATACTTCATAAAATCGAAGCCTATCTCTATTCCTTTCGGTGGCTGCCACAATGTCTGAGCCATGAAAGGACGCAGCAATGATAGTGGGATGTAAATATATATATATATATATATATATATATATATATATATATATTTATTTATTTATTTTGATAGTAAATTAGATTCCCTTTAAAAAACTATTAAGTAATAAGGGGTCTAACATTATAAATTAAGAAGTTATTTACGTTCATAAAAAATAGTAGTTCATAGTGAAAAAAACATAATTTAATACAAAATTTTGATTCTTTTTTATTAATACTTATTTTAAACATTACACCAATTACAAAGAGGCTATTAAAATTTAGTGACAGTCTAAATAATGCAAAAATATAATAAATGCTCGAAAACTTGTCCTTCAACTTCAATACATTTTTCTATTCTTTTTATAAAATTAGTTTGTACAGAACGCACCATATCAGGCGAAATGCTTAAAAATCCTTCGCGGATTCTGTTTCATATTTTCACACGTAGTTGGAGTTTCCCTATAAACTATTGTTTTGATGTAACCCCAGAGGAAAAAATCCAGTGGTGTTATATCTGGAGATCTTGCTGGCCATACTATTGGACCATTTCTGCCGAGCGTGGATTTTCCGTTCCATAGAAATGTGCATTATGCCTTGTAAGTACTCCATTACTTTTAAATGACGCTTCATCAGTGAATAGAATTCTGTTATGAAAATGCTGTAATTCTTGAGTGGTAATCATGTGATAGGGATGCAATTTATGTTTTTTCAAAACTCTCTGGACGGAACTTTGACTAATATTGAAATTATTGGAAATCTGACGCTGACTTACATGTGGATTTTCATACACACTGGCTAAGACATTGAAAACCATTTCTTCATTAGTAGTAGTTTTATTTATTTATTTCTTTTTTGGAGAAGCTACGCTACCAGTTAAAGCAAATCTCTCCAATACTCTCCGCATTGTTTTTCGATTTGGAGTTCTCAAATTAGGATACCACTCTCGGTATAAATCAATTGCCAAATTTATATTTCTGTGACATTCGCCAAGTATAAATATCATATTAACCATTTCATCTTTACTAAAATTTGTATTATTCATTTTCGCATCAACATCAACGATGATTAACTAAGAGTATTTTGACAACTTGCTTGTTTAAATTCGAAACAATTAATCAAATTTGCAGTAGTCTGTTTGGTTTGTGACGTGATGTGGTTGGGTATCACCCCTTCCTTACGGCAATTTAAAAGAAAGATTCTACGGTTCTTGATGGCTGCTAATTTGATGTTCAGGTTTGCCCATCTTTTCAAAAGTAACACGGCACTGTTACCGTATGTTACTTGGATGTCATTGAAAAAACCCATTTCTGTAAAGAGGTTAGGTATGATCACGACTGATCAGTTAAGTAGTTACGAAGTTCACAGGTGTAGCAGTCAGATTATTGGGAAGGTTGTTAAATTATACTCTTTTAAGGTACATGTCAAGCTTTCGGAATTACTTTATTCCTTCTTCAGGACAGCTACAATTTAGTAACAAATTTCGTATTAAAATTTTGAAAAAATGTTCAATGTAATACAGTACTTAGTACTACTTAGTGAGGTTAAATTGTAAACAAGTCATTCATCAGAACTGTGATAAATTTAAGCTGATAGTGTTGATACATTTTTGTAGTTAAATTTAGAATTAAGTTGCCAAAAAAAATTATTAAATAATTAGAACAGATTGTTAAAACAGAACTAATCGGTTCAGAAGAAGTCAAAGTTATAAAAAACCCGTGTTGAATGAATGAAAACAAAACAAGTTCGAACCTTGAGCAAATTTGTAAAACACTGGAGAAGAAAAAGAAGAAAGTAAATCCAACCGGATGTCGGACCGGAAAACAACCAAAATGTTAAATTTTAAATTAGTAACAAGTACTAATTGACTAAAGAAATTTGTAAAAAACTAAGTTGGATCAGAGTTTAAAATAATATTAGGTTTATGTAATTCCTTGAATTTAAGAAGGTAATTATAGATAGAGCTCAAACCACTTACATCTGTCCTTTTATTCATTGTGTGGTTGGTTTTATTGATATGAACCATTTCCAGAAAATTACGTTTACTGGAATTAGTTTCAATTTCGAGTAAAGATGAGTTATTGTAGTCAACAAAATGAGAAAATCATTACAATGCTGCGATAAAGCACAAGCATTAGGTCTTAATCTACAGTCACTTTTATGGGATGTCATTCTATCAAGAGTGATCTAGTTGTTTGTCCAATATAAACCTTCTCACATTCACCGCAAGGAATTTTGTACACAATGTTAGATTGTAACTCTTTTTCAATCGGATCTTTAACTTTAGAAAATAGGGAATTAGTAGTAAGCGGATTTTTAATTGCTATTTGTACGTTATTATTTTTAACTTCTTTTAATAATTGAAAAGTAAGATTGTCAATATTTGGTAATGATGTAAAAGTAATGTTACTGTTGTTCATGTCAGTCTGAGGGTTGTTGTTATCACTATTCAGCCCTACTGTGTTACGAATAAGGGGTTCGGGGTAAGAATTTCTGATTAAAATATCTTTAAATTTATGTAAATTTTTAAAAATGAGTGTAGGATGGGAAATACTGATAATTCGTTTCTTTAAACCCAAAATAACGTTGATCTTAATTTTCATGGTATGGTGTGAATGAAAATGTATATATCTTCCTGAAGCCATGGGCTTTTGGTACCAAGTATGATTGTATTCAACGATGTTCTTATTAATTTAGTGTCCAGGAAGGGTACACTACTTTCAGTTTCTTTTTCGATGGTGAATTGTATACTGGGGTTATAATTATTGAATATATCAAGTATTTCCTCTGTCTTATTACTCGGTACTGCGCAAATTATGTCATCTACATATTTTTTAATAAAAAGTAAACTGAAACTAAGTCTGGGAATGCAATCATCCAGTAATTGATCCATCACATATTGTGCTATTATGGGGCTAAGGGAACTGCCCATGGGGATACCAAAAATTCGTTTATAAAAATGGTCTTTAAATTTACAAAAACTAGTATCAAAAATGAATTTTATTAATTCTATGAAGGATTCTAAGTTCAAATTACACTGTTGTGAAATAATTTCCCATTTGTCTGTTATACTTTTCAACACCAAATCCACAGGAATATTACTAAACAGAGAAACAACATCTAAACTAATTATGACGTAGTCATCAGGTAACTGGTAATTTTGAAATTCTGAAGCAAAATCGAATGAATCTTTAATAAAATAAATATTTTGTTGGTCGTAGGCGGTCTGTAATGTATCTGCGACAAAAGATGCTATTTTACTATTTGGGGCATTGACAGATGAAATGATTGGTCTTAAACTGAGAGAAGGTTTGTGAACTTTAGGTAATCCATAATATCTGGGAGCTATTGAGTTGTAAATCATTAAACTACGTGCTTTTTCAGCCGGGATCATATTTGAGGATTTTAATTTTGAAACTAATTTATTTGATTTTTGTTGAATGGTACAAGTGGGATCTTTCTTTAAAATTTTGTAATTATTGAGATCATTTAATATTTTAAGTGATTCTGCATCATAATGATCTTTTTTCATTACAACAGTAACATTACCCTTATCGGATCGGAGTACTAATAAATCAGAATTTTCTTTTAAATAGTCCTTATAACGTTTGTATAGCCGGTTTATATTAGACGAACATCTATGATTGTTTTGTAAATAGTTAGTGATGATGTTAGTGATTCGAGCTCTAACCAAATTCCTAGTATCTGTATCAAGTTTTTCTATAATAAGTTCAATGTCCGCTAGCAATTTGTGGATGTGTATTTGATCAGGAGAGGGATTTATACTAAATTTCGGACCAAGTGCTAAAATTTGTAAAATATCGGATGGGATTTCAACATCACTGATATTTTTTATCCAATTGGATTCTACTTTAAATTTATTACGTTCATCTGTAATTAAATAATTAAGTTTCTTTATATTTCTGTTACGAGTTTGATAAAAAATAAAGTTATATGTACGTTTTTGTTTTGATTTGAAATTTTCAAAAATACTTGTAGGAATAATGTTATTGATTTGATTTTCTAAGTTTTCCAAAGTTTTACAAATTTGCTCAAAATGTCTAACCGTACATTTGATTTCTAAATTAAGAATTTTACTATTTAACCTTATATTAAAATTGTTGATCTTCTGGCCCAATGTTCCATTTTGTATTTGTATATTTGCAGTAGTCTGTTTGGTTTGTGACGTGATGTGGTTGGGTATCACCCCTTCCTTACGGCAATTTAAAAGAAAGATTCTACGGTTCTTGATGGCTGCTAATTTGATGTTCAGGTTTGCCCATCTTTTCAAAAGTAACACGGCACTGTTACCGTATGTTACTTGGATGTCATCAGAACTGTGATAAATTTAATATATATATATATATATATATATATATATATATATATATATATATATATATATATATATATATATATATATATATATATATATACATATATACAGGTGAGTCACCGAAATCGCCGTCTTCGATATCTCCCTTGTCGTTAGAAATACAGCATAAGTTTATTAACAGAATTTATTCGTCTACTCAAGGAGCATAACGTAAAATTATTTTTACATATACAGGGTGTTGCATTACGGCTCGGCGAGAATTGTTTGTCTTTTTTTAAATGGAACCGCCTATATATTTTTATATATTTGAATATATATATATATATATATATATATATATATATATATATATATATATATATATATATATAGTGTGTGCAACGAAACGTGGAACATAGGAGTTTAACATAGAATTTTAAAAATGTGCGGAATTGGCTCCCATATATATATATATATATATATATATATATATATATATATATATATATATATATATATATATAATGTAATTTGTTTTTTCATTAAAATCTATTACGAGCTTCAAGTAAAATACCACTTCACTAATTCACAACTAGAAGCTAAAATTAAATATTTGTTCTCATCGATATAAAAGCCTTTAGTACAAAATTTGAAAAGTTTTGATTTATATTGGAAGGACCATTGTTGCCAAAGGTAGCTAAATTCTAATCATTCAGGGACTATTTTATCAAAAAGTAGGAACATTTTAGATGGTTTTCATTTCCATTTTGTGTATTTTCCCTTACAACATTTTTCTAATCATAAATTCATAAGTTAAAATTAAGTTAATATGACATTTGTGGATTATTTAATGCACTAACAGCTGGCAACACTGGGAAGGACTACTTCCGGTTGGAAAATGGAGTATATGAATAAAAAAAATATTAAACCACTATTTTCTGACAAAGGTCATGCAGGCGTTATGGGCTGACCTTGTGTCACATTATGTTATACGGAATTTTTTTAAATAACTTCAAATATTATCTTTTTATTAATCAAGATGTTTGTATGTTATTTTTCATAAAATTCATTTGTGAAACACCTTATAAACAGAATCTAATCACTTCCAAATTAGATAAATGGTTAAGCGGAATGGCTACCCCTGCCTACTATATATGAAGCGAAAATTCAAATAAATTGTTCATGTACTAGAATAGTTAACATTTTAAAAAATTCAACATTAGACGAACATACTTCTAATATGAACCTGCATTTTAAAAACAGTATTATAGAAATCTATTAGTATATGACTTTGATTTTATAGGGAAAACGAGAAATGCTGTTTTCGTCATATAATCATAGTCAAATACTAATAGATCTCAAAAATACTTTTTGAAAACGCAGGTTTATTTTAGAACTATATTCATCTAATGTTGAATTTTTTAAAATGTTGATAATTCTAGTAAAGGAACAATTTATTTTAATTTTCACTTCATATACCGTGTATCTATCTTAAAGGTGTACGTAGCAGATTAACATGGAAATCATTTTTTTTTGCAATTCCCTGCTTGCCTAAATATTTTAAGCAAAAACGCGTCAATTTTAGGGCATAAAATTCTGCATCTAAATCAATAAACAGAATTACTTTTACATGCTTTGTAACGGCAGAAATTAAACATGAAAATGTCGAAAATTACTTTGAAAATATCGACAGCCATAGAATTGAACAAAAAATAAATAAATGCTTGACGTTTTTCTATTTGGACAAATATCGTTAATTATAACAACAATAGAAATATTAGATTAATAAATAAATTTAAAATATACAGTTTTGTTTAATATATGAATTTATTAAAAATTCAATATTGCGTAACAAAATATGCTCAAGCAAGAAAAGTTTTGTAGTAATTAGTAAACGGATAACAAGTAATTATAAAGATAATAGTTACAATAAATATTCAAATGCAGAACCATTATACGATGACATTCATTAAATATGGAATCTCTTATATCATTTATGTTTTCGTGCCTTTTTTATAAATTTGATTTTATGTAACCCCAAAAAGTCACATGGAACAAGATCTGGAGATCTATC
Source organism: Harpalus rufipes (assembly GCA_951394225.1). Lineage (NCBI taxonomy): Eukaryota > Metazoa > Arthropoda > Insecta > Coleoptera > Carabidae > Harpalus > Harpalus rufipes. The sequence continues at coordinate 26,294,967 of OX596282.1, read as the reverse complement.
AGGCGAGTCAATAATACCCCCTCGTCCAATCCAGCGCCCAGGAAATACCAGATCCAAATATTCTCTAAAGTTCCTAGTGTGCAGAACATCCATCCTGCTGGAACTAGACCTCTCGATCTGGGCGCACAGCATCGTCTATTGCAGGACCAATTTCATTTTGTAGCATCTCCAAATAATTTTCAGTATTTAGATTGCCACGTATTTCAATAGGACCAATTATGTGGTGACCTAAAATTCCGGCCCAAATATTAACTTTTCGAGGATATTGTGTCCTTGTTGAAATATTAATTCCAGGATTTTCTATAGCCCAACAACGGGTATTTTGGATATTTGGTTCATTGTTCAAAGTGAAAGTGCATTCGTCCGTGAAAGAAATGGAACAAATTTCGATCATTATTAGCCGGGTTCTGCATATCTACGCAAAACACTCTTCTACTTTCTTCATCGTATGGGACAAGTTCTTTGTGACACTGCATTTTATAAGAATAATACGTTTTTTTTTTTAATATTTTGTATGATGCTTTGATGTACTCCCAACTCATTTCCAATATATCTAGTACTACAGAAGTGGTCTACACTTATCCATAAAAACTTTTTATTAGTATAAATATTCATTTTTTAATAATTTCAAACAATAAACCCAGAGACAAAATCAAATTGTCAGAACATACGTTGTGACAGATAAAATGTCAAGAATTTATTTATTTTTTGTTCAATTCCATGGCTATCGATTATTATTATATTCAACGTAATTTTCGAAATTTTCATATTTAATTTCTGCCGCTACAAAGCATGTAAAAGTAATTCTGTTTATTGATTTAGATGCAGAATTTTATACACTAAAACCCTTATTTGACGCGTTTTTGTTTAAATAATTAGGCAAGCAGGGAATTGCAAAAAACTGGTTTCCCATGTTAATTTCCTATGTACACCTTTAAGACAGACACACGGTATACGCAGGTGTAGCCATTTCTCTTAAATAATATATGACCTAGTGTATATTCCATTAATACACACACAAAGACATTATCGTAAAAATGTTAAAATCGGATTACAGAGGCCTTGAAACTTGTTTATTCATGAAAATCTAAACCGGTGAATTTTAACTTGATCCTATATCTCTACTATTGGCAGGAGGTAAAAATATTGGTATCTCTACCCAGTTTAAAAAAAAGTTATATATTTCCACCGTATGCAGGACATACAAAAAATTTTGTTGTTTACCTACTCTGAAATTTATTTTTTTTCAAGAAAAATTAAAGAACAACCAAGTATGTATTTGAATTTCGGTTAATTTTGACATTCTAATTGACACTAATGACATTGACAAGTTAAAAATCAAGATCGACTCAATACAACAAAAAATAGGTGTACGCGATTTTTTTGCAAACCAGTGTACCAATTTCGGTTGATCATAGCTAAAATTTAATCAGTTGCTTTCTTAAATGTATACAAGATGAGTCTGAGACGACGCCTCCCCTTTAATTTTTTAATTATAAGTAATAGAAAGAAATGGCTCATATAAAAGTTTTATTATTTGAATTATAGATAATATTTGACGGCAAATATAGATATTTTTTATAAAGTCAGGTTTACAAGATACAACTATCAACTTTTATTTTTTAAATAGCAACCTGTAATTATTTTACTAAAATATAAACCACTACATTTTTTGTCTTTTTAACGATCTAATAGTTTTTATTAATGTATTTGAAAAATTTCGAGTAAAATAAGATAAATGAGTTATATGAGAAATAATTTTTATTCAAATATTCTAGGTGGCTATGTGAAAATAAATAATAAATAAATAGATAAATAAGTAAGTAATAATAAATAAGTAACAAACAAATGTATACTTTGTTGGTATTAGCATTGTTATATTTTGTTTATTTTCACATAGCCACCTATAATATTAGAATAAAAATTATTTCCTATATATCTCAATTATTTAATTTTTCTCAATACATTCATTAAAATTAATACATTATTGAAAAGAGAAAGATATGGCGGTTTATATTTTAGTAAAATAATTATAAGTTGCTATTTAATAAATAAAAGTTGATAATCGTATTTTGTAAACCTGACTTTGTAAATAATATATACATCTGATATAAAATTGTATATTTAAAATTATAAAACTTCTGTATGAGTATTTTTTTCTATTACTCAAAATAAACAAGTTAAAGAGGGGGGGGGGCGTCACCCCGACTCACCCTGTATAAAAATTTAGGAACAAAGACAAAGATTTTTTTTAAGAATATTCGGAATTTTTTTAAATAATTTACAATGTGTTTTTTTTTGTAAATAATGAAATTATTTTTTTGATAGTTAACATGAAATTAAGTTTATCTTTAAATTAATATTAATATAATAAAACAAATTCGTAACTAAACAGCCTTTATATAATTTAAAACAGGATGTGGATTTTTTTAGGTAAAAAGTTAAATATTGTTTCCATTTAAAAAAAATTATGTTAATTATTTAATGAACTGTTCTATGAATTTAAAAAAATTATAAAGAACAAAAGAGCACTAACATGGCCCTAACAAGATATGTGTTAAACAGTATAATATTTTATTAATGCCATGAAGTTGGCACGTCATCACATAATCTTAATTATTTCATAAACCGCGTTATGAATTTCAAAAAAATTTAAAGCACAAAAGAGCACTAACGAAGCACTAACAAACGATGTAATAAGTAATTTGAAATTTTATTAATGACATGCTAAGTGTGAACTTGGCACGTCATCATATAATGTTAATTATTTCGTGAACTGTTCAATTAATTTCAAAAAAATTTGAAGCACAAAAGAGCACTAACGAAGCACTAACAAAAGATGTAATAAGTAATTTGAAATTTTATTAATGACGTGCTAAATGTGAAGTTGGAAAGTCATCATATAATGTTAATTATTTCATGAACCGTTCAATTAATTTTAAATTTTTTTGAAGCACAAAAGAGCACTAACGAAGCTCTAATTACTAATATAAAAAAGAATATTTGTGAATATGGGAATCATTGTAGTCACAGAGCACTAAGATTTCATCTTGGATATTAGCTATATAAAAAAAAAATATATATATCAAACCATATAATGATATTATTATAGTAACCATAGTTAGTTACCAGTTTATTCATATTAAAATTAACCAGAATCAAGACGCTTGTCATTTTGCAGTTACAAGATTACAGACAATCGTCTATACGAGTGTATATATATATATATATATATATATATATATATATATATATATATATATATATATATATATATATATATATATATATATATATACGAGGGTCATTCAATAAGTAAAGAGACAAATGGCTATAGCTCAAAAACGGTTTATTTCAATCTTTCAAAATTAATGCTATTTTTCAACATAATCACCCCCCACAGTTATGCACTTGTCCCATCTTTCTTGCAGCTTCCTAATTCCCTTGGCGACGAATTCTTTCGATTTACCCCGAAGCCACTTTTGCACCGCTTCCTTAACTTCCTCATTGTTAGCAAATCTTTTTCCACGTAGAGCGTCTTTGAGTGGTCCAAACAGGTAAAAATCAGATGAGGCGAGACGGGACTGTAGGCAGGATGAGGTAAGACCTCCCAACCCAATTCTTTAAGCTCATCACGGGTCATCTGGGTTGTATGAGGGCGGCCGTTATCGTGCTGAAGAATGACTCCTTTTGACAAGAGTCCACGGCGTTTGCTCCTGATAGCTGGTCTAACTTGAACTTCCTCAGCTATCATTTCAACAGTAATTCTTCTGTTATCACGAATAAGTCCGTCAATCCTCGATTCCAACGAGGGACCAGAAACTTCCACTGGACGTCCACATCGGGGTTCATCACCTACACTTGTTCGGCCACTTTTAAACCGATCAACCCACTTGTAAAAATTCGCACGGTTTATACAACTTTTGCCGTACTGTATTAACATTCTAGAAAAAAATTCACTTGGTTTTACACCTTCTGCGACTAAAAATCTAATGACTGAGCGCTGCTCTTCTAAGGTGCAATCTTCTAGTGGACTTGCCATGGTGAACTGAAAATTTTGAGGTTATGTTGACATAAAATGATGAAACAGCTGATCAGAGCATATCCCAAGGTTGCCAACTAACACCCCTGAAAAGATTGTACACATTCATTGAATAGTTTTAAAATTATAGAATTTGTCTCTTTACTTATTGAATGACCCTCGTATATATATGCTGAATTAAAGAAATTAGTGGAGGAACATATGCTACAGTAATGTAGAAATAATTATTATATGATATTTTAAAGTGGACACATATAGTGTCACAATAATTGCTAGAATATAAATTATAACTAATAGTATATATAACACTTTCACCTCTAGATATATTATTAATTTCAAAATTTCTATCCTCCTATAAACTGTGTAATTACTGCTTATAAGTTCTGTATTATATACTATGGGTGTAAGTTAGCTATCTGTAACTAATAACTTTGATTAAATAGTATATATAGATTGGCAACCTTATGAGCATTTGTGTACCGCGTTGTAAAGATACGTATTATGCTGCCACCTTTAATAATTTTATTATTTGGCCGTACTAACATTCAATCAGGCTGGCGGTAATAATATTCGGATGTATTCGTGTCAAGTCGCTTGGAGTCGGAGACACGAAATTTAATAATGAATTATTTAATCACGTAACTGCGAACAACAAATAAATTAATTCATTATTATGTTGAGGAACGCTAAAAATGAACTTTAAGAAATTTATGAACATTGAAAAAAATATTTTTGACTAAATATTAGCTCATCGAAATGTATATATTCCCTTTTTTTACTCTTCTTTTAACACCTTGTATACTGAACTATATAAAAAAATAAATTAAGCCATTTTGTCAAATGAGTAGTGCATAGGATATCAGTATATTATATACAGGTGACATTGAAAAAGTGTCACTCAAAATAACTTTTTACCTCCCGCTACCCATGTATTTCTACCTTATTCTAATATGGCAATATCTGATTAGATTTTGGTGGCAATCGGATAACCGGAAATGGCAGTTTCCTTGAAGCTCAAGATAGTTTTTCTTGAAAAAATACCTTTAAATGTAAATTTTTCTCAATTTATTATTATAAAAATTAAAGATTATTCCATTTTCTACAAGTTTGCTTTAATACTTTTTCTATATACTGTATGGATAAATTTATAAAGTAATATAAAAATTATATACATAGGTAAATGGCGGGAGATACTGTGTTGGTCACATCAGATTTTTAACATTTTCACGATGATGTCTGTGTGTATGTATGTATGTGTGTGTGTGTGGATCCTTTTTAACTCAAATACTATCATTCAGAAAGTTTTGAAACCATGTATTTCTACCTTATTCTAATATAGAAATATTTCATTAGATTTTGGTGGCAATCAGATAACCGGAAATGGCAGTTTACTTGAAGCTCAAGATAGTTTTTCTTCAAAAAATACCTTTAAATGTAATTTTTTCTCAATTTGTTATTATAAAAATTAAAGATTATTCCATTTTCTAGAAGTTTGCTTTAATACTTTTTCTATATACTGTATGGATAAATTTATAAAGTAATATAAAAATTATATACATAGGTAAATGGCGGGAGGTACTGTGTTGGTCACATCAGATTTTTTATTTATAATTATTTTTTAATTCCCTTTACATATTTGTAAAGTAGGTTTAGGGGCTCACAAATTATGTTATGTGACATGATGGTAGCGTTTTCGGTTTAACCGGAAGTGACATTAACTTTCTTCAAATGGGACATCCTATTTATTTTTACATATTTAGAATCTACGTAAAATTACGAATTCAACAATATATTTGAAGTGTCTTTTTATTGAAGAAATTAATTACAAAAACGTAAGAGAAAATGATCCATAATTGATTGGTACTTTTTCTTTTGTTATTAATTGGTGGTCTAAGAAGATATTAAAAAATTGCTTTTAATTTATAATTATTAAGTAAAACAACAAGAAAACTTATTCTGAGAAGATTTATTGTATTAAAATAGCTACATTGTTTTATTTGCGGAAAATCTTAAAAAGTTGCACTTTTAGCAGTATTTAAAAATTAATAATTCTATGTGCTTCAAATTATCGGGTGCAATTTTAACAGCTCCGATTCAATTCTAATCCAACCTAATTCAATGCCGCTCGGTAAGCACCTTATGATGTATAAAGTGACATTTCATTTTGTGAGAAGGAAGTTTGGAGTATGACACGAAGCGGATGGTCCAAACCTTCAAATACATACCCACTGTAAATTCATATTAAATCATTTCTCTATTAAATGATAAATGAATGCATATCCCATTTAAATTCATATTAAATCGTTTCTCAATGAAATGTTAAATGAATTTTTATTAGAAATGTTAAACACATTATGAAAGAATGTAAGCTTATTTTTAAAAATAAATTTATAATTAAATTAAATATCTCTGAAGAAATGACGAAATATGTTTGCCAAATTCTAATTATAATTTTTTTTTTGGCTCCGCCCGATGCTCCGCCCGGCGATGTGTACTACCGTGCTGCTATCTTGTAGCTAATTAAACACATGTATAGTATGCAACTACAGCACAGATGGCACAGAATTAAAATGTGTTACGCGGATTGACTATAGCATTGCCAATCTATATATACTATTTAATCAATGCGAATAACATCAAAATATGAATAAGTTGAGGCATTCACAAATTTATCAAGTTTAGTGTTCAAACCTGTAGCTGAAATGAATAGTATTGTCATTGATTAAATAGTATATATAGATTGGTAACCTTATGAGCATTTGCGTACCACGTTGTAAAGATATGTATTATGCTGCCACCTTTCATTATTTTATTATTTGCCCGTACTACCATTCGATCAGGCTGGCGGTAATTATATTCGGATGTATTCGTGTCAAGTCGCTTGGAGTCGGAGACACGAAATTTTTAATAAAACATAATGAATTATTTAATCACGTACCTGATTATGAACAACAAATAAATTAATTCGTTATTATTTTGAGGGACGCCAAAAATGAACTTCAAGAAATTTATGAATATTGAAAAATATATTTTTGACTAAATATTAGTTCATCGAAATGTATATATTCCCATTTTTTTTACTCTTCTTTTAACACCCTGTATACTGAACTATAAAAAAAATTAATTAAGCCATTTTATCAAATGAATAGTGCATAGGATATTAGTATATTATATACAGGGTGACATTGAAAAAGTTCAACTCAAAATAACATTTTTATTTATAATTTTTTATTAATTCCCTATACATATTTGTAAAGTAGGCTTAGGGGCTCACAAATCATGGTATTTGGCATGATAGTAGCGCTTTCGGTTTAACCGGAAGTGACATAAACTTTCTTCAAATAGGACATCCTATTTATTTTTACATATTTGGAATTTACGTAAAATTACGAATTCAACGATATGTTTGAAGTGTATTTTTATTGAATAAATTAATTACAAAATCGTAAGAGAAAATGATCCATAATTAACCTGCTAAGCCAAGATGTGAAAACAGTTGAGATAATAAGTAATATTTAAGTTAATTTTATATATTGTAAATTATTTTTGTAAGATTCCATATTTTGATAAAGATGACAAAGAAAGAAGAAATATATATTAAACAATACAATTGCGAAAATTGTAATAAAATTTTAAGGAAAAATAACCTTCGTGATGAAAATGAAATTTATTGAGTTCTTAAAGACTATGGCAAAGTGAATAAAATATAATATTTTTGCAGACCGAAAGAACAAATAGTAAAAATTGTGTCAGAATTTTTTTTTTTTTTTTGTGAAATTAGAAAAGAACATTTACATTCAAACAATATAACCAGCAATTTATTAAAAAATAGTATACGGTGCATAAATTTGCATTACAGTGATTGGTTAAAATAAAAGTAATGGATGCTATGACAAAAACTTTATTATAAAAATATTTATTAAAATAAAACTTTTTCAAACTTTGAAATGGAAATCTACAGATATCACAAGAAAAGCTTGTAGAAGAAAAAATATATATTTTGCAGAACATATAATAATTAAAACGTTAAATATTGTAATAAATTTTTAGGTCAATAGTTCTATATTATTCTTGTTTAAATAAATATAAACTTTTTTATAATTGGTACTTTTTCTTTTGTTATTAATTGGTGGTCAAAGAAGATATTAAAAAATTTCTTTTAATTTATAATTATTAAGTAAAACAACAAGAAAACTTATTTTGAGAAGATTTATTGTATTAAAATAGGTACATTGTTTTATTTGCGGAATATCTTAAAAAGTTGCGCTTTTAGGAATATTTAAAAATTAATAATTTTATGTGTTTCAAGTTATCGGGTGTAATTTTAGCAGCTCCGATTCAATTCTAATCCAACCTAATTCAATGCACCTTATTTAAAAAGAATAACTATTTATGATGTATGTGACATTTTATTTTGTGAGAAGGAAGTTTGGAGTATGACACGAAGCGGATGGTCCAAACCTTCAAATACATATCCACTGTAAATTCATATTAAATCATTTCTCTATTAAATGATAAATGAATGCATATCCCCTATAAATTCATGTTAAATCGTTTCTCAATGAATATTAAATGAATTTTTATTAATTATGAAAGAAGGTAAGCTCATTTTTAAAAATAAATTTATAATTAAATTAAATATCTCTGAAGAAATGACGAAATAGGTTTAACAAATTCTCATTATAAAATTGTTTGGCCCCGCCCGATGCTCCGCCCGGCGATGTGTACTACCATGCTGCTATCTTGTAGTGAATTAGGCACATGTATAGTGTGCAACTACAGCACAGATGGCTGCTACTCGTACAGAATTAAAATGTGTTACGCGGATTGACTATAGCATTGCCAATCTATATATACTATTTAATCAATGGTATTGTAGTTAAATTAATTTAGAAATTAATAAATTGGATTATACTTGGTTTGATTTTTTTTGCAAAAAGTGAATAAAAAACCTGATGTGGCCAGTAAATTATATCCCTTCATGCAATTTTTATTTATTTTAAGAAATAGGTATTTACATGTTTACCAAAAATGCAAATGTGTTAAGCTTCTTTGTATATAGATATTCATATTTTCAACTACGAAATCTTACCATTACATAAATTCAAATTTATTTTGTGATACTGACGTTTATCGTTCATGTCTTGTAATTTGAAATGGCAACAATTTATTTGTTCAGCATTTTATGCTCAGTATTTTTCATAAATGTTCAGTAAAATAACACTTGTTTATTATAAAAAATAAATGTTCAGTTAAATAATACTTGTTCAGTATAAATACTGAATGTTCAGTAAATTAATATATAGTCAGTCTTTAAATTAAATGTTTAGTTAAATAATACTTGTTCAGTATAAATATTGAGTGTTAAGTAAATTTATATCGACGTCGCGATGCCAGCCGTCGTTAATGAGTTTTCATCAATTCTCAAAAATACTCATCGAGGATCGAATTCGCCGGGTGTCGGAAGATACCGACGCTCGTCAACGTCGCGACGTCATGCATCGTTTTTGAATTTTTATCAATTCATGAAACTTCTCATCGGGAGTTAACTCAACGTCGCGACGTTTTTCATCAATTCTAAAAACCACTCATCGGGTCACCGACGCCCGTTTTAAATAATAATAAATTATTTACTAAGGTTCCATGATACAACAGAAGTAATTTGTATCCAATATTACATTCCAGCCCCTCCATCCCAGTTAAAACCACGGTTAATATTGTTCTTGCCGTCCCTCAAAAGTTACGAATGTTATATTAAGCGTCGATGACAGCCAACACGGAGCGAAGGAGAGTGATTGGATTCCGGCAGATCACCAGTGTAGCGGTTGGTATATGAACTTATTTCTATGTTAAGTAAAGGTAGGTTTGAGTGCCAATACTGAAAAAATATGAAAAAATACTGAACAAAAATGTTTTTTTTTTACTGAACAAATAATACTGAACGAATATGAAAAGTACTGAACAAAAATATTTTTTACTAAACAAATAATACTGAATAAATTTGAAAGAAATACTGAACAAAAAATGTTTTTTTACTGAATAAATAAATAAATAAATAAATAAATAAATAAATAAATAAATAAATACATAAATAAATAAATAAATCAATAAATAAATCAATAAATAAATCAATAAATAAATCAATAAATAAATAAATAAATAAATAAATAAATAAATAAATACATAAATAAATATATCATCACGCCATATTACCCATTGCTGGGTGTGCCAATCTGTTTTGTACACAGATATCGATAATGATGAAATATTTGTACTGTGCGGGCGCTTACCATGCGTCACATCACGGGAACTCAATGTTGGCGTGGAGAGTGCACCACATGGGTCAGTTTTGTGCCATTAAAATTTGTGACCATACGTACCTCGTCTCAGCATTGTTGTCGTGAAACAATTGTAGTTAACCTCAACGATGTAATATCGTTAATAAATCGCAGTGTGCTGGAATTATAATGCTGGCAGTACACTCTCGCCGAGGCCGCTCACCGAATGTCTCGGCGAGACTTTTGTATTGGCGAGGAAGCACGAATGGAGTGCAGTACACTCTCGATTTGCCTCGTCTCGGATTACACAATACGCATGCGCAATAATCAATATTAACCGTCATGAACGACGTTGAGGTTGAGTTGCTGCTGTTGCAGCTTATTGTGCAATTGCATAATTATGTTAATATATATTAGAAGTTCACTTAAATGAATCCATGCATCATTAATATTTTTTTATCGTTATGAAATATATGCACAGGGTCCCACAAAATATGCTCGTTCTGATAAGCTTCCAAAAAATTTAAAACGAATTCATTACTCCATTCTCCCATTTTGCATAATAAAATAATTCTTGATATTATTTTAGCTTGCACGCTAATAGGCTGATCAACAAGACAAACGAGAGTGTACTGTGTATGCTAGTATGCTTACGCACGCCGCTCGGTTCCTTTGACTCGCGCCAGAAAAACCGACACGAAGGCGAGCGACTACGAGGCGAGGCGAGGCACCACGAGGCGAGCCGAGTACTGCTAGTACACTCTCGTGCTCGTCTACGCTCGCCTTGCCTCGGCGAGAATGTACTGCCGGCATAACAAGTCAGAGATTTGTAAATAAATGTATGTTTGATTTACCTGTAATGTAAAACTATGATACCAAGCGTGTATATTGTTGTATATTATTGTTATGCTGTTCATTGGTTGTAGATAGGATTTGTTACACATTTATTTGATCGCTAGAACTGTCATTGTTTTCGAGGTTATGTTCAGCGCCGTGAATTGAGCGGCATGCTCAATTCTTATTATTGTAAAATATTATTTTATAATATTTGTTACAATATTTTTATTGTATTTTACGACAAACTCTGACTGCCTGAAATTATTACAATTTCTATTAAATTAGTTTTTGTTGAAGGAGCGTTCGCAGCGCCATCAGTCAGTCACATATTAAAGTTTAAAATTTCTCCCCTCTTAATAGTACGTGAGATTTTCCTGATGTACCAAATCTCGGGTATAAAAGACCGCGCACCGTCCTGAGAAAAGAGTTCTTCAGTTCGTACGACTTGAATCTAGTGGCTGGGTTCCGGACTAGAGCTGTAGCTCAGAGCGACTTAGTCGAGCTCCGGGAAGAACGTTTGAGTTGTGGAGCTGTACCGCCGAATTTCTAAGTCGAGTTTGGGTGATTGAAATTTACCACTCGCTAAGATAAACCGCCGTCCGTATCTCCGATACCGTATGTAGAGGAGTCCGCTTTGTACTTTTATTAGATAATTGCATTTATACTTACCGCTGTCAGAGATTGTGCTATTGCCGTATCGCGGGAGCACAGTTTCCCCTAGTAGTTTGAACACAGTCCGTCACAGTTTTCACAAAGGGTTTCATTCTTTATTTGTTTATTTGTTACATTTTAATATTACATACGTTGGGAACAAAAAAGTAGTTTTCTAAGATAACTACGTGCTTTTCTGAAATAAACCCTAACCCACCTCCGCAGATAGTTATCCAGCAATCCTCCCTCTCTTTCAGCATTCGCCGCCGAAGGCGCCCGAGCAACCCGAATCTTGCTGGCAGAGAGGACAAGATGGCGCCTCAACCCACAGGACCGGCGTCACAAATGGCGCCCGAACAGGGACCAGCGTCACAAAATCAATGTAATTTTTGACGTCGGTCGAGATCGAACCCGGGTCCCCAGATTCACGACCGGACACTCAGGCACACAGCCACGAGACCCGATAAATAATACTGAACAAATATAAATAGATCTGATGTGGCCAGCACAATACCTTCCGTCAATCCTGTGTATTATGTACAAATTCCATACATAAATTTTCTTGCAAAATATTCTAATTTTTTGGTATTTTATGATACCCTTTCTCGACAACTGAATTCCATATTCCTGATAACAAACAAACCACATGAAATAAGAAAATCATGAAATTTTGATTGAAAAATTATGACACTTGTCAGTTATGGACATAATTAATTGCTGTCATTTTGACACGGGTCCCCATATTTGCTTGCCAAAGTCAGCAAAGTCACGTCACTGCACGCGCCCTATACATATTTTTTTCAAAATATCTTATCTTTAACAATTTTATTTAATTTGATATTAAAAGAATCGAATTTCCCAGATGTTTGGAAAATTTCTAGAATTAATCCGATTTATAAAAAGCGGGATAAACACGATGTTAAAAATTACAGACTAGTTTCTTTGATAAGTAATTTCAGCAAGATCTTTGAAATAATTATTCATGACAAATTATCTGGGGTAATTTCTGGAAATCAGCACGGTTTTATGAAAGGTCGATCAACGGTAACAAACCTAATATGCAAAACCCAATATCTCTGCAAAGCTATTGAACAGAATGGCCAAGTTGATGTCGTTTACACGGACTTCTCAAAGGCGTTCGATAAACTTAATCATTCAATCCTCCTAAAGAAGTTAGATGCTTATGGCTTATCAGTTGCCCTTATCGAATTAATTTCATCCTATTTGCAAAACAGGTATCAATTTGTTGAAATTCATGGTTTCAAATCAAACAAATTTTAACAGAAGTCCGGTGTGCCACAGGGTTCCGTTCTGGGACCTTTATTATTTAATATTTTCATCAATGATATTAGTAAGAATATTAATGTTCCATATTTATTGTACGCAGACTATTTGAAATTATTCCTAAAAATTGTATCTTTCCGTGATTGTGAAAATCTTATTGAGATTAACAACTGGTGTATTAAAAACAAACTTTATTTGAATGTAGAAAAATGCAATGTTATGTCATATACAAGAAAGACAAGTCCAACTCGTTTTGATTATGCACTGAACAATGTCATTTTGCAAAGACCAAACATATTTGCAGATCTAGGTGTCATTTATGATCCTTCATTATCCTTTATACAACATGTAGAAACAAAAATTTCAACCGCCTTTAAATGTTGTGGTTTTATAATTCGAAATGCTCAAATGTTCAAGAATTTACATGTCTTCAAATTACTATTCTCATCCCTAGTTCGTCCACATCTAGAGTACTGCTCCATTATATGGCATCCAATATATTCTAATCATATTGAAGCCATAGAAAGAGTCCAAAGACAATTCATTAAATCTGTGAAATATATAGCTGAGGGAATTTATCCACCAAAAGGTACTCAACATAATAGCTTACTTGAGTTTTTTGGTACAAATTATCTATACCAGCGACGTAATATGCATGCAGTGTTACTTTTATTTAAAGTAATTAACAATCTTATTGACTGCCCGTATATAATAAGTCAGCTAAACTCCTGTGTTCCTAGAGCTTCATCTCGTTTAAAGAGTACATTTTATTTAGACACTGCTAAATCTAATATGTTAGCCAAATCTCCATTGTACTATATGATAAAATCATACCAGCAAGTATAACAGTATGTAGACATTTTTCACAGTAATATTCGGAATATTAAAAATTCCATTGCATTGTATTAACCAAGAGTTTTATTTTCATCCTCTAATTGGGCATTTGCCTGTTGGGTGCAGTACGAAATAATAATAATAATAATATTTCCAGTAAATTTATTTTATAAACAAACTATGCAAATTGCACTTGACACTGACATCTTTTTCTTCTTTAGTTTTTCCCATTTGTTAGGGGTCGCTATTTTTATTTTCTTCTTCCACTCATTTTTGTTTCGCGTGTCATTCTCATTCAGTTCCTTTTCTCTCAAGCCTTCCGAAATACAGTCCTCCCATCTTATAATTGGTCTTCCTATGTTTCTTCCACCTTCTATTACTAAACTATTCATTTTTTTCCAATATATTCATCCTCATGACATGTTCAAACCAATGTAATCGTCTCTCTTATATCTTTCTAGCAACATTAGAGTTATTTCCCTAATCTTTCATTCATTTACTTTTTATTGATACTGACATCTGTCAATTTGAATTACCTGAATATATTAGCAGTTTTCATGGTTAAGCTATGCTAGCTGGCTGATTTATGAAATTTATTATTTTTATAATTCTTTAACTATATATCTCTTGAATATGAAATATAAAATGCAATCAAATCGTATAGAGAATAATATATTCTTTAAGTTATAATAATATTTAACTGAGTTTTTCAAGAAAAACTTAAAATCTTCAAATGAGCATACTTCCGGTTGACCAATTATAACCAAAATCTAATCAGGTCTGTATATGGTTGTAAGAAAGAGGAATACGCAAGAATTGTAATTTTTGGAATTCTAGTATTGGAGATATCGCGGCCGAAACCGCGATCACACACACACGAACACACACACACACGCACATACACACACACGCACATACACACACACATACGTACACATGTTCACACACAGATACAGACATCATCGTAAAAATAGTAAAATCGTAGTGTAAAAACCCTAAAACATGCTTATTCAATGAAAACTCACCATCGAATTTTTTGACCAAAGACAATACCTTTCTTATCTAGAGTTGAAGGAAGGTAAAAATAATGAACACTTAAATACGTGCCATTTGAAATGATTAGCTTTTTGAGAATGACACCTGTCAAGTACATACATTTGAATATCTCAACTGTGTAACCAAGGAGATAAGTATATTTATAAATCATTTTCTGCGGGATTTATTAAAATAGATAATTATATAGAAAAAGTGTGAATACATACCTGTAGAAAATTTATTTATATTTGGATTCACGAAAGATTATTATTCAAGGTCACTTGTTCGAAGAAAGTATTTACTGCACTATATATTGATAGCTTGGCAACATTTTGTTAGAAAGAAAGATTATTTGACGTATGTCTATGTAATTTATGTTGTGCGACAGCTATACGTAAATGGTGACAATACTTTCAGACACATTACAAATAATAATGACATACATCGTAGAGTTAAGCCTGTTTTACACAATCATATATTTACAATTAAATTTACATGCAAAATATTTTCATTTTTACATAATAATTTTTGATCAAAATCTTTTCGTTTTACACGGCCAAATATTTGAGACATGTTTGACTGTTACCAACTTAAGTACATTTTTATATGTTGGTAACAGTTTACTACTACGGTTTACTAACTTCTCAAAAAATGTTTACAGCTGATGTTTTCATCTGTGTGTCGTGCTCGTTTACACTTCAAAATAAAATCTTATTTCGTGCATTAACAACTGCGACAATTACAAATATTTTTTTAAATTTTTCTATTCATTGTTCTTCATTTGAACTTGACGTTTGGTTTTGTGAAAAGTTTCATAGAACAGAGTAGCCAATTACCTGCAACTACACATGAAATGTAAACTTTTGTTTAATGAAAACCCTAAATATCACCAAAATGTGAAGCAAATGACCTTCATAATTAGAACATGCCTTATTTGAGAATTTTTTACAGCATCGTATGGTACCCTAAGAAGTTGTAAATTTATTATCGTGTAATCATTGAAATTTTGTGATCAAATACGAAGTTGTAAAAATGCATGTAAATTTATGATAATGTAAAACAGGCTTTACAGATATCTAATTATCCACTACACTCTGTGCTAATTTTTGCTCAGCGACGTTGACATTTAAATCAAATTATTATTATATGGTTTATGTCAAGTCTATATTTTTGTGTTTTGCAAAAACATAGGTGAGGAACGTAAATCTTTAAGGAAGCATTATTTCAAAAGAAACAATTTTCAAATAAATTACACTTATTTTTTTTTTTCAATTATAATGTATCCATGTTGCACGCCTATGTATACGAGATGCGGTGAAGTTATCTGTAGACGGCTCATAAATGACCTTTATTGAATCGAACTATATATTTAATTTTTATAACATAAATCGTGAGAAAATGACTTTTAAAGATATAAACTATTTCGAGCTTCAAGGAATGTGCCACATCTGGTTATCCGATTTGCACCAAAATCTAATGGGCTCTTTCCATATTAGAATAACGCAAGAATACATGGTTTCAAAATTTTCTGAATGATACTATTTGAAACAAAGCGTAAAGAGGATCCATACACACACGCACACATACAAATCATCGTGAAAATGTTAAAATCGAATTCTAGGGACCTAAAAATGTGCTCATATGCTTATGCGACTTTTAGAAATAAGAAGAATAATTTAAACCGCAGTCAATATTAAGGTTAAATTAATTATAGACAGGTAAATGTGTACAGAGTTCAGCAAACTATAATACTAAATAAGAAGAAAGTTTGATAAGAGAGATATTGTACAAAATACAAAAACGAAGTTGAATTAATTTCATTTTAACTGCACCATATGACTGAATTAGGATTGATTTTAAGCGACCAAATTATCAATGTTATCAGTCGGATTGTGTTTTTGTTATCTCATTTTTGCACTTATAAAAAATGTTACCATCAGTGGACTACACGTTTTTATAACTAAACTTAGTTGACATATATTTGAATAATTCAAGGCGAGTTTTTATAAGATCTTTTTTGTTCGTTTTTTGTGTTAATTACACATAGAACATCTTTCAGAAATCAGAAGCCAAATAAAGAGCAGTCGTTGTCGAATAGAAAGTCTCCAATGGTGCGAGGTGGCGTTAGAGGCCCATGTTAGTGCTGCCCGCAAGGAATTAGTTATGTTTCTTTTAGTTACGTACTGCAATGATAAAAAACCTTAACTTGATTTGTCATTGGTGGAGGTGGACGGCAAAATCTAGGAGGAAGACGATCACGAGTAACTTGTTCAGAGCAAACGAGGAAGCAAGAACCGATAATTCAAATAATAAGGGCATGACAAATTAAAAATTCTATAATCGCATGGGTAACACTCGAAGTGGTTTCGGTATGTTAAATGTTACAATGCGAAAAAAGCTACTGACGTGTGAAAAATGCCAAGATATCATATCCTCATTATATATTTGTCCGTAGATTTGACTGAAGAAATGGATACCTGCAGAATTTAAAAAAAAGTTCGGAGGGATAAGTAAACTACAAGAACGGCCGTTAAAAATGCAATTGTTTCATAAGTTCACAAAGTATATACTTTTTACATAATAAACGGGAGAAAATTGAAACGCTATGATACTCTTTTGCGGTGTTATTGTAGACGCCGATTAACAAACGGATTAGTTATAAGATTTTTTTCGTTGATCATATCTTGTTAAGTAGGCGAAATCTAATTTATTCCATAACAAAAAAATTAAGTTAGCAAAATTTTTCATATCAGTTTTGAGATTTGACATCTATTATTATTTTCAGTTCAATTCACTTGGCGTTAGCTGGCACTATCAACTTTTACAATGTTAAACTGAAAGTGCTAGCTGTAGAAGTAATTCCGCTGCCACACTGGTTGCATAGCAACCTGTAATAGTACTAATCGGTCACGAAACGAGTACCTACGGTAATTCTGGCCTTAGCCCTACAAGGGCATATATGATGATGATAATGATGATAACTTATTAATTTGGTGAAAACCTGCTTTTATTCTATAACAAAAACTTTGTATAGTTTTACATGTCAGTTTTGATTTTTAACATCAATTATTGTTTTCAGTTCACCTCGCGTTAGTCGGTATGTTGAACGCACTCACAAAAATATTTTATTAATAGAAAATCATGTAGGGGTTACTAATGAATTATTTACTGCATTAATGAATTCATTAGTATTAGTACACGATAAATGGAAAAATATATTAAGTAAATAAACCCCTCTTCAAATTTTGAAACCCACAGTAAATAATTAATAATATTGCAGTATTTTAGGAATGTAATACTCTAATTTATTTATTACAATATTTAAGTGTAGCGGATTATACTAAAATATAAAAATTAAGTAATTCTGTTGCAAAGACACTACTTATCTATCAGGCTGCAGCGTTAATTTTATGAAATATATAATTATTGACTTATAGCAATAACAATTTCAATTTGTTTAATGAAGTGAAACAAAACGCAGAAAGGTATTTAACTACTTAAATAGTGTTACCATAATAGACGTAATTAATAAAGAGCAAATAAACTAATTATACAGGGTGTTAATACTAAGTCGTTACACCCGAAAATGATAGATAGAACTCATTAAAACAAACAACTTTTCTTTGCTCAAATTTTTGATTTGGAGCCCCAGTTCATAGTTATTGGTGTTCTCTTGTTTTTCGAAAAATCGTCATAACTCCCTTATTTTAAGGAATATTTAAAAAATACAAAAACTTTCAGCATTTGCCTTCGGTTCTCTAAAACACTTGTATTTATAATTATTTTCTATTTCATCAAATAACAAAATGGCGACCAATCAAAAATTTCAAAACAAGATATTTTGAAAACCACCCCATCGATTTTCAAAAATAAAACATTTTTAAAATCCTTAAACTTTCTATTACAATATTTGTCTGAATTTTTTTTTCTATCTGACCAAAAAAAGTTTTTATTCAAATTGAATTGCAAGATAAATTTTAACAAACTGCGACAATCATTTAAAACAAAGTAGGCTTGCTGCCATTAAACAAGAAAAACAAGAAACAAACAAGAAAAATAAAACAATAAACAATGAAACAACAAGGGTGGGACTAAATATGAAGTGGCCACCATTCGCAGGAACCCAAGCCCGGCAGCATGCTTTGATGTTGGTGGAGACCTTCGCAAGGACTGCCTGCTTTACTTTTATATCTTCTGCTGTAGCCACGATTCTAGCCACTAGTACTAACTCTGTGTTCACCGGTGTCTCGTAAACAGAGGTCTTCGATGGCTCATCTTCAATAATGTTAAGTACAGCCTCTTCAAATCTAGGGGTTCGACGTACGCTGTTGGCGTTTCCACCAGTTGTTGGGTAGAAACAACCAGTTTCTAACAAACGCCTACAAATTTATCTAAAGAGTTGGCTACTTGGTTGTTGACGATTCGGGTATCTTTCCCGATAAATTCTTCGAGCTTCCTGTGCATTACGCCTTGCCTCCCCAAAAACCAGAAGCATGTCAAGAAGTTCAACGTTTTCATAATGATGCATGTTTTTGTTTACGTATAAATTATGCAAAATACGAACATACAAACGGACATACACGTGCGCTAAATTTGAAGTAACTTGTTTTTGAGTACTTGTCAAATCTAATCTCATTTTGTTTCATTGTTTTCAGAAGCTACTTCGTTATGAATGTTTTTTTTTTGTTTGTTAATACTTATGCAAGCCAAGTAAGTGAATAAAAACTTTTTTTTTGGACAGATAGAAAAAAATGTTTCAGACAAATATTGTAATAGAAAGTTTAAGGATTTTAAAAATGTTTTATTTTCAAAAATTGATGGGGTGGTTTTCAAAATATCTTGTTTTGAAATTTTTGATTGGTCGCCATTTTGTTATTTGATGAAATAGAAAATAATTGTAAATACAAGTGTTTTAGAGAACCGAAAGCAAATGCTGAAAGTTTTTGTATTTTTTAAATATTTCTTAAAGTAAGGGAGTTATGACGATTTTTCGAAAAACAAGAGAACACCAATAACTATGAACTGGGGCTCCAAATCAAAAATTTGAGCTAAGAAAAGTTATTTGTTTTAATGAGTTCTATCTACCATTTTCGGGTGTAACGACTTAGTATTAACACCCTGTATAAAAAAAACCTTATGTACAAATTATTGAATGTTTTTATAAGTACGAAATACTCGTATAGTTTCATGTTTTATTTGTAGCTAGTTTGTAAGCAGCAATTAAAAGATTTTAAATCTACCTACGGAGGTTTGCTACATATAGCGAACTGCATAACTAAAAATAAATACGAAAGCAATGTAATGTCGTACCAGTTTACAATTTTTTGCTGATTGCTGTGTATATACAAGCTAAAGTCCTTTTATTAAATTAATATTCTGTATACAGTGCAAACGTTGGAAACTTGTTTTATTTCTAAGTAGCAAAAACGTATTAAAATGAAATACAACGCTTTGCGGTATTATAATTTTGTTCTTTCTCATTTTAAATATTCAAATTCCTTTTATTCTCCATTCTCATTACAAAGGTACATGTAAAAAGTAAAAGAAATACACTCTAAGGCAGAAATATATTTTATTGTTTCAAATTGTGAATAAAAATTACAATTTCAATCCGCATATATAAAAAATCTGATATGGCCAGCACAATACCTTCCGTCAATCCTGTGTATTATGTATAAATTCTTGCAAAAGATACTAAATTTCCAGTAAAATTATTTCATAAACGAATTATGCAAATTGCACTTGACACTGACATCTTCTTTTTCTTCTTTAGCTTTGCCAATTCGTTATTTTTTTATTTTCTTCCATTCATTTCTGTTTTGCGTGTCGTTCTCATTCAGTTCATTTTCTCTTAAGTCTTCCGCAATACAGTCCTCCCACCTCCTCTGTTTCTTCAACCTTCTATTACTAAGCCATTAATTCTTCTTCGAATATATTCTTCATATCTCCTCATGACATGTTCAAACCAATGTATGTTTCTACAAACTACTTACACTAGAGTTATTTCCCTCATTACTTACCCTATCTTTCCGTGTCTTCCCCAACATCTAGCTCATCCTCATCTCTACCACATTTATTTACTTTTCATTGATACTTACATTTGTCAATTTGAATTATCTGAATATATTAGCAGTTTCCATGGTTAAAAATACAATCAAATCGTATAGAGAAAAATAAATTATTTAAGTTATAATAACGATAAATGTTAATAAACGATATTTAACCCTTAAAATCTTCAAATAAGGGTACTTCCAGTTGACCTATTATAACCAAGATCTAATTACCTCTTCTTCTGGATGTAAGCCCGAGGAATACGAAAAAAATATAATTTTTGGAATCGTGGTATTCAAGTTATGCGATCCGAAACTTTCGTCACACACACACACACACACACACACACACACACACACACACACACACATACACACACATACACACATACACACACACATACATACATACACACACACACACACACACACACACACTGATTTTTGTAAGACTGATTTTTTTCCTTCACTATTTTATAGCTTTATTAAATAGTGCAACGTCAATACGTCGGCGTCCGTATATTTGACGAAGAAAGAGTTTAAAAAGAACTCAAAAACGTCATGATACTTATTCCATTTGTAGAAAACTCTTTGTTATTGAAAATGTTGATAAAAATATTAAAGTAGTAAGGATACAGAATTAATATTTGTCAGATCATATGACGATCAATCATTCTGGAGCAGTTTACATACATAAAACGTGTTGCATATCAACTTTAACAAAACTATATTATTAGCAGGTAATAACTTATAAACAACTTGTTAAATTTTATACAGATTTCTTTAAGTTGCTGTTATTTAATACAACTACATAAATATGATTCACTGAGTATATTTCATCAATAAACTCATTAATATAATTATAAGAAAATTGTATGTTTTACCTAGCTGTAACATATGATTTTTAAAATTATAACAATAAGTCTATTTTAATAATTTTAATTCGTCCACGGTTACTTATGCAATGGCTCCAATTTCATTTTTGTACTCATATATTATTAAAATGTGTTGTTTCGCGTTGTCCAAGCAACGTCCGAAATATCAATTTCCCAGGTTATATAGAGATGAATAATAGAAATCGTGACATAAGCCTTTACCATGGGAAAACAGTTTTTTTTTAATTACTATTTGTCCCGTATAGGATGATTTATACATAATGATTTAGGGAATAAAATTGAATTGAACTGAATTTTTGTGTGCTAAAATTATTAAAATTTACACTTCTGGTATACGAGTGAATATAATTTTCAGATGTGATAAAAAAGGATTTACTATGCGATTATTTTAAAAAATGAACGTCAAATTAAGTAAGATTGATGGGTTTGACTTCTCTTATTATTTGATTATTCAATACTTCATTTATTTAATTGGCACATAGTTGGGTGAGTGTTAATTGCTTTATTAAAATTTAATGTGAAACAGCTACTTCTACTGCCTACCATTATGCATTCAAGACATTGTCTTGCCTGGTATGCAGAAAACTTATTTCATAACATCTGAGTGTCTGGTCGCGAATCTGGAGAACCGGTTACAATCCCGATCAACGCCAAATATTTCGAATTTTAAATGGCACAAAATTGACCCTTGTGGTGCACTCTCCATGCCAGAAATGAGTGCCCGTGAGGTGACGCCTGGTAAACGCCCGCACGGTACAAATATGTCATCACCATTACCGTAATCTGTGTTCAAAACAGATTGGCACACCCAGGAATGGGTAATATGCCGTGATGATATATTTATTTATTTTAAGAAAATAGTTTTTAAAGTAAATGCATTAAATGTCCATAGAATAAAAAAAAACGTAAATGATGGAAAGTCTTTGAAATTTACAAAACAGAAATACGAGCAATATTTTTTATATCCACCGCTAAATTGTAGTGCTGTAGCCATAGGATCCAAATGAATAGTCACACACACATACACAATACACACACACGCACGCACGCACACACATACACGCGCACACACACACACATACATACATACAGAAATCATCGTAAAAATGGTAAAATCGTATTATATGGACCCTAAAACGTGATTATTCATTAAAAATTCATCAATGATTTTTTTGACCAAAGACAATACTTTCATTACCTAAAGGTGATTGAAGGTAAAAATGAGTCCATAAAGTACAATTTTGTATGAAATATAAATTTTATTTCAAATGAAAATCAAAGCCGTGGTAATATATTTATGTATTTTAAATTAAAATATTATACTAAACCTATTTAAATATGTAGTGTTTTTGTGGAAAATAAATAACCTGTTTAATCTAAGCACACTAGTAATTTTATTTTTATCTCATATGAACTATTATTTTAAAATAATTCTAATAGAATGATTTTAGAAAAAGTATAGTGTGGTAGATTTGCAGAATGACAAGTTACACTCTCGTTTTAATCCAGTGCTTAACCTTGTTCTATGTTACTATTCTGTTTATCGATTTGAAGTTAGCGAGGAATAATATCCCATCACGTTGCAACGTGACAGAACATAGTTGTACGTTCAGATCTAGCCTCGATACTAGACAGTAGGTCAGCGGCGCAACGGATTCCTATTATCTATAAGATACGGCGTGATTATGGGCTATTTATAAATTAGTAGGGGTATACATGACAAAACTAAACTTATAGACTTCATACTACATAAAATACTGAATTATAAATAGGATATTCAAAAAATATCATGGGTTTTATATGCTAAATTGGTTCATGACGAAACTAAACTAGGGTGAACAGATTTATAAATTGCAAAATCGGGACATTTTTCAAAGGATTGAACGTTATTGTATTTACCTTTTTGTGTAGTAATATTATGGTTGCTTCTTTCCACTGATTTTTGTGTAATAATATTATGGTTACTTTTTTCCACAGTTTTGGTCTTAAGAATTAAATTGAAAATCTGTTTTAGAATTGATAGCACCTCTTCAATATTCATTTTAATTAGTTTATACGTAATGTTGTTAGCCCCAGGACTTTTGTTAGTTTTTGTGTTTTGAAGACCGTCTATAATTTCAGCATCTATTATTTCAGGAATCATTTGTATGTAATTCCTCCTTTTCTAGTGTAATTTGTTCTAATGTTGATAGGCACTTATATAGATTTTTGTAAAATTCTGTGACTATTTTAATGATTTCATACCGATTACTAAATATTTCATTTCAGTCACAAACTTTTGTATGGGTGTCTTTACTGGAGAGAGTTCTTATTGGATTTTCTTTGTACATACCGATTGGCTTAATATTTGTTTGGCTTTTCCTATATTGTAGTCTTTTCTAATGGATTTTCTTACACTTTTTCTTATTTCAACGTACTCTATTTCTTGATTGATGGATTTATTTTTTTCTTCTCGGCTCCTCTCTTCTTTTTATTAAATCTCTAGTGCTCTTTGAACTTTGTTTATACTATCAGTTAGTGGAGCGTTAAGCATTTTTTTCCAATTTGTTATACATGGTTTATACTTCTGTTTCTTCGAGCACTTTCATGTATTTAATACATGTAATTATTGCTTGTTCGTATGTTGTTGACATTTCAAGATTTTCTCCTCTTCTTGACTTGCAGTTAATGAATTTATATTTTCTATTAGTCTTTGTATTATATTGTAATGTTAATCTTAGAAGTCTGTGGTCCGTGTTGAACATAATATAGTGATGCCGTGGGATCTCGCGTTTTCGAGATCTCGTCTCGAATTTTCTCGAATTTCGAGACGAGACTATCATAAATCTCATCTCGAAAAATCGAGACGAGACGAGAGTAATGCCCTCGAGATTTGCTAGAGACGAGAGTAGGTATTCGAGATCTCGATTACAAGTTTTTTTTTAATATGTATATAATTAAAGATATACAATAAGAAAAATATTTATCAGTACAAATATTTTTATTATCTGTTCATTTACATTCATATTTATTTATTCAATTTAAATTTATAGAGTTTTAGTATAAAGAATATGAACAAAAGTGGTCCCTGTGGTGTACTCTCCACGCTAGTATTAAATGCCCTTGCTGCGAGTAATATTTGTTCAGTATTTTTTTTACTTACCAGTAAAGTTTTAATCAGTAGTATCTACTTACTCCTTTATTACGTCCAAGTTGATTCTAATTTATTTTCCTGATAGATGAATGTATAGAAAATTTATAACGTTATCCAAATAATAAACAAATGACAGAAGGTAATATTTTATGAATTTATTTTTATAAGAAGAAAAAAAGTACTAGTATTAAGTAATGTATATATTAATGATATTTACAATTATTTCTAAGCCAATCGTTATTCCTTTTATGAAATATAAAATTATTTGAAATAATTCTAATTTATTTGCGTACCATACGTTGGCACTACTGAGAATGACTATATTGTGTCAAATAATTTTATATTCCATAAAAGGAATAAGGATTGACTTAGAAATAATTGTATATTCATTAATATATACATTTCTTTAATAGTAGTATATATTTTAAAAATAAATAACAAAATTTCTTCTTCGAAAAAATTATTATCATTATAATGACTTTCTTTGTGATAAGTCCTAACTTTATTGCAAACTGTAATTAATAAACTAATAATTATTTATTATTGTATCTATTTTTATATGACGCTTCTTATATCAATATTGTATTGATCAAAAGAATTGAATAAATTGAATTGAATTGAACTAATAATTTCTACAAGTTATATTTATTTTTATAAGGTTTTCTTCAGGTTGATGACGTGAGTCTTCTGCCTACTCATTTTCACTATAATTACAGTGTAAAATAAAATACTCAAATAAGAATAAGTACCTACACTATTCTCATGCTCATGCTCACTGCTTGCTACCTTCAAAAATACAAACACGCCCCGACGTACCAGCTTATGGAACACCCATACAGCTAATTATAAATTCGAGAAATTCGAGACTCTCGATTCGAGATCGAGAATAGAGGATGAAAAATATGACGAGACGAGACGAAAACAAATCTCGTCTCGAATTTTCGAGACGAGACGAGAGTGAACTGTTTCTCGCCGTTTCTCGTGTCGCGGCATCACGAAACATAAATCTGTTTAATATTTCAAAATTCTTAACATTATTTAGACTTCTTATTAGCATGTAATCCATTTCGAATTTAGCTCCATACGGTGAGATATATGTCCATTTTTTGAAGTTCTCATTGAAATCTCCTATTAATAGTAATTCATTTGAAGTTTCCTGTGTTTCATTTATAATATTTGATAAGCTATTGTAGAATTCTGTGATTCCTTCATCTGTAGACAGCTGTGGGAATGTGTATTTGTACAATGGAAAGAGTAAATGATAATAAAGAAAACTGTACAATGTACAATTTGCGACACTTGGTGAAGTTGTTCTAAATGAGCCAAGTGTTTTTTAAAACGTTACATATTAAGAGTAAATGATGTATTTAATTTTAGTATTACTATTCTTGACTAATAGGGAATAATTGTTTTTGTATTTGTTTTCGTTTTGTTGACGTAAAAACCTATTCCATAGTTTCCATTTTGTGCTGCAGAATGTAATAATATTGACTTAGATTTTCTTACCAGCATCTAAATTTCATTTCTTCTAATTTCACTTAGACCAATTACATCATAGTTTATTTTTTTGCGATGCTTCTTCTAGTTCTAATAGTCGATCTTCTGATAATACTGTTCTAGTATTCAGGCTGCATATTTGTATCTGTTCTAATTGATGATGTTTTTCTATTAATGTTGAAGGGAGGGTTTGCTCTGGATTCCCCACGGCGACCACCCGGATTGGGTAGTTTGTATGTGGCATCTATTTGTTTGGCTTATTTTTTCCATAGTTGTTATTTGTTCTGTGTTTTGTATTCCTGTTTTGTTCCAGATGGTCTATTTCGCACTTGTTTTTATTTTGAGTTGGATTTTGTACCTATAATTGCTATATATGAGTTTGGGAGCCTTCTGTTCCTTCAGCTTGCGATCTGTCGTGTGATGTTACTGTTGGTTCTAAAATTGATTCCACTATATTTTTGTTTTCATTTATAGTATGCGATCTTGAGGAGTGTGCGGGCCTGGATTTGGAATTCGTTCTTGGTTGGCTACGTCTTGGTGTCTCAGTAATTTTGTTCGATACTATATTTATTATTCGATGATGCAAAATCATTTTCATCTACAATGTCATTTCCATTTCTTATTTTTGAATAGTCATTTTCGTCTTTGTCAATAGCTAAGTCGGACAGTAGTTCTTCGGTGACTTTTTTTAAATTAATGTAGAGGGTTTTGTATTTTATTACTGCAGTATTGTTTTCCTTTCTGGTTTTGATCATTAAAGGTGTAAGTCTCTTCCTTATTTCGACAACATTTTTCGGAAAATCTTCATTTATTCTGATTCCAGGAGTGCTAATTTTGCGTTTGCTTCGTACCTAGTATACGATAATTTTTTTGTTTTGTTTCATTTTGTACCATACTCCATTTCACGTAAGAAAATAACAGATGGTACTTACGAGTCGATCGTTCTTAGATGCATTAAATAATTTAAATTCGCGAAACCAAACTTTACCAATACTAAATATTTTTATCTATAAAAATGTATCATACCTGAATATTAAAAATTACAAGGTCGAAATCAAAAACATGGTTAAATATCACTTAATTCTGTTAATTTACTAACAGCTGAAAATTGATATTTTTTCTTCTTTTATAAACTAGGGATGCATTCTGACCAATCATCGGGCAGAATATTTTTCCCTATCTAATTCAACGCTATTTTCTTATGTGAAACGAAGTATAATATAGTATTATATTATAAATATGCGTACAATTGTTTTATTATTCTATATACAGAGTGTCCAGAATAACTTGTACAATATAGAGATGTCGAGAACTATAAGAGATATGAAGTCGGTTAAATTAGACAAAAGTTGCTCCATTAGGTGACCATGTTAATGGTGTTTCAGTATTTGAGAAAAATTTCATAGGTCAGTAGATATGAGGGAAAATGTTTTTTTTTTTTTAATATCAAAGTGAATCTAGCGGCCGATTCGATTTAAAGCAAGTGTTGCATAGCCCAGACATTAAATTTACTACGGACATCAAAAGTATTGTTATTTTATGAAAAATAAGAAATTAACAAAAGATAGGATTTTAAAAATATGCGGAAATTGGCTCTCCTGTACATTTTAGAGCAAAAGTACAAGAATGAAAAGTTGTTTAATGATTAATGCCATAGAATATTTCTAGCACTAGATATTTAGAAAAGAAGATATGACATTTTCGTCAAAAATCAGATAGCCATGGAAATAAAAAACAAATAAAACAAAATCTCCTTCTGACAGTTCAGTTCAGTGTTATTGATATTAATTGTAGCAATCATTGTGTCTACACTTTTGTAATCAATCCAGGGCACAAAACCGGTTTTTTTAAACGGTTTAAAAAACCGGTTAACCGATATTTTGGGTCTAAAATTTTGATTTTTAACCGAAACCGATATTTTTAATTACTAAAAAAACCGGTAACTGTTAACAAAATTAATTAAAACCGGTTTTTTAAACCGTTTCTGAAAAGGAGGGAATTTTAAATATAAATCACGATTTAGCCGGATGCTGTTTCCTTGCGCACCTTCTTAGCACGTACTGCGCCGAAGTGCTTGTACGTAATACCCCTGATCACATAACTGTTATGTGATCAGGGGTAATACGTTATTCCCCGGTAATACTCGTATTGCATTTTGTATTAATTAGTTTATTATTTTATTTAGTAAATATACCGGGTGACCCTCAAAATCCGTTACATAGGCATTTAACATAAGAAAACAGTTTTTCTTGCGCGTTGCTTCCTAAATTATTTTAAACATATTTTAAAGTTGTAGATTATAAAAATTTGTATTTGAATCAATAAACAAAATTAATTTTGCATGCTTTGTAACAGCAGAAATTAGGTATGAAAATGTCGAAAATCAACTCAAAAATAGTGATAGCCATGGAATTAAAACAAAAAAAGCTTAATAAACAAATGTATATTTATCTGTCATAAAATTTAATTTATTTTTTATAAACCGGTTAATATAACCGGTTTACATAACCGGTTAATATAACCGGTTTACATAACCAATATAAAAACCGGTTAAATAAAAAGTAAACCGGGTTTTGAACGAAAACCATTTTAAAAATTAAGTTCTCGATTTTGGTTAACCATTAACCGATATTGTTTTCGGTTTCTTGCCCTGAATCAATCACTGTTCGTTTGTGCATAATAAAATGGATTTGTTGAGTACCGAAGAAAAAATTTTGATTGTCAAATTACATTGCAGAGGAAATAGTTATGAAGAAATTCGTGCACTTTTTGGTGGCTCTTATCCTGATCGTCCAATTATTCCAAGTAAAACGACAATATTTCGTGTAATTGAGAGATTTAATAAAACAGGAAGTGTTTTAAAACCATGCAAGTGTCAAAGGCCAATTGCAGATGAAGATGAAGGAAGACAAGCAAATAAAATTAATGTAATTGCAGCCATTGAAAATAATAAAAATTTAATTTTGCGGCAAATAGAAAAAGACACTTCAATTACATTTAGTACTGTAAGAAATTATTTAAAAGAAGAAAAATATAAATCTTTTAAATATGGCAAACACCAGGAATTGAATGAAGTAGATAAGTTTCTGAGAGCAACATTTTGTGAATTAATGCTGAAAAAAGCAAATGCAGATTCACATTTTATTGAAAATATTTGTTTTTCCGACGAAAGCACATTTACACTCAATAATGTGCCAAATATTCAAAATTTTAGATATTGGCGTAAAATAATGAACATCTGTATGTTATGACTCATACACAATATCCACGAAAAGTCAACGTTTGGACTGGAATTAAAAAAAAACATATTATAGGGCCACATTTCATTAACGGGACATTAACTGGTCAGTCCTATTATAATCTGCTGATAAATGATATTGGACCGGCAATTGAAGAACTGGCCAATGATCGTGAAGTATGGTTGCGATAAGACGGCTATCCAGCTCATAATACAAAGTTTTTAAAAGAATATTTTAATGATGTATTTCCCGATACATGGATTGGTAGAGACGGACCAATTCACTGGCCCGCACGGTCTCCGGATCTCGCGCCAAATGATTTTTTTCTATGGGGACATCTAAAATAAAAAAATTACAGTGATTACAAATATCCAGATTTAGAATCACTAAAAACAGAATATCCCGGGAATATAATAAAATATCGTGCTACCAACTAGCGAATGTTAGCCGTTCTTTTTATGATAGATTAGGTTATTGTTTGGCGCAGAATGGAGACATATTTGAGCATTATATATTATTTATAATATTTGTTTGTATATAAACTTCTCTTTTGATAATATATATGACCATATTACAGACAAACAGAAAATTAGTAATCTTTTGTTAATTTCTTGTTTTTCATAAAATAACAATATTTTTGATGTCCGTAGTAAATTTAATGTCTGGGCTATGGCAACACTTGCTTTAAATCGAATCGGCCGCTAGGTACACTCTGATATTACAAAAAAAAACAATTTTTCCCCATATCTAGTGACCTATGAATTTTTTCGCAAATACTGTTAACATGGTCTCCTAATGGAGCAACTTTTGTCTAATTTAACCGACTTCATTAATTCATAATTAATAGCTGTCATTTTGACACGGGTCCACATATCTGCTTGCCAAAGTCAGCAAAGTCACGTAACTACACGCACCCTACACATATTTTTTTGCAAAAGATCCTATATTTCCAGTTAAATTATTTCAAAAACAAACTACGCGAATTGCACTTGACACTAACATTTTCTTCTTCTTTAGTTTTTCCCATTCGTTAGGGGGTCGCTGTTTTTTATTTTCTTCTTCCACTAATTTTTGTTTTGTGTGTCGTCCTCATTCAGTTCCTTTTCTCTCTTTTCATATTATATTTGGTCTTCCTATGTTTCTTCCACCTTCTGTTATAAGCTATTCATTCTTCCAATATACTCATCTTTCCTCATAACATGTTCAAACCAATGTAATCGTCTCTCTTATATCTTGCTAGAAACGCCCGACACTAGAGTTATTTTCCTTCTTCTTTCATTCATTTACTTTTTATTGATACTGACATCTGTCAATTTGAATTACCTGAATATATTAGCAGTTTCCATGGTTAAGTTAGCATAGCTGGCTGATTTATGAAATTTATTATCTTTGTAAGTCTTTAACTCTATATCTGTTGAATATGAAATATAAAATGCAATCAAATCGTATAGAGAATAATATATTCTTTAAGTTATAATAAAATTTAACTGAGTTTTTCAAGAAAAACTGTTAAAATTTTCAAATGAGGACACTTCCGGTTGACCAATTATAACCAAAATCTAATCAATTCTGCATATGGTTGTAAGGAAGAGGAATACGCAAGAATTGTAATTTTTGGAATTCTAGTATTGGAGATATCGTGCACGAAACCGCGGTCACATACACACACACACACATAACCACACATACACACACACGCTCACACGAACACACACACGCTCACACGAACACATACACGCTCACACGAATACACACACACACACACACACACACACACACACACACACACACACACACACACACACACACACACACACACATACAGACATCATCGTAAAAATAGTAAAATCGTATTGTAAAGACCCTAAAACGTGCTTATGAAGAAACACAAGGCTCCCAAACTTAAAATATAGCAATTATAGGTACAAAATCCAACTCAAAATAAAAACAAGTGCGAAATAGACCATCTGGAACTAAACAGGAATAAAAAACACAGAACAAATAACAACTATTTAAAAAATAAGCCAAACAAAAAGATGCCAAATACAAACTTCCCAATCCGGGTGGTCGCCGTGGGGAATCAAGACCAAACCCTCCCTTCCACATTAATAGAAAAACATCATCAATTAGAACAGATACAAATATGCAGCCTGAATACTAGAACAGTATTATCAGAAGCCCGACTATTAAAACTAGATGAAGCATCGCAAAAACATAAACTATGATGTAATTGGTCTAAGTGAAATTAGAAGAAATGAAATTTAGATGCTGGTAAGAAAATCTAAGTCAATATTATTACATTCTGCAGCACAAAATGGAAACTATGGAATAGGTTTTTACGTCAACAAAACGAAAACAAATATTCCCTATTAGTCAAGAATAGTAATACTAAAATTAAATACATCATTTACTCTTTCCATTGTACAAATACACGCTCCCACAGCTGTCTACAGATAAAGAAATCACAGAATTCTACAATAGCTTATCAAATATTATAAATGAAATACAGGAAACTTCAAATGAATTACGAGATATACATTTTTGACAGTTACGAACATGTCATTATCATTACCTAAATATATTTACAGAGCAGACTGGCACACCCTGCAATGGGTAGTATGCCGTGATGATATATTTATTTATTTACATTATTTATTTCTGCAATTATTAAGTAACATTGAACGACTTCTTGAAGCTTATAATTTGTAAAGGTTAGTAAATAATATTTATTATTGTTTTGGATTTTGTGACATATTATTTTGAAAAATGCATATATCATCCCCTAATTATTTAAATAAAATGTATACTATTATGCTCCGGGAATACCAACTATGGTTGTGATACGGTTTGTCATGTTACATACCCAAAAAATATTTTAACACTCGAAACTCTCAAAATTTTATATCTCATGCCCTGAATATTTAAACAAAATATATATTACATTACTCAGGGGAGTTTTGTTAACTACCCTAACAAATATGGTTGTGATACGGCTTCTCCTTAAATTGATAGGGGATGTTACATAATATAGATAATATTTTAATACTGTAAACTCAAAATTTTGTATCTCATCCCATGAATATTTAAACATAATGTACATTATCTTACTCCGGAGGGTAGTCTTAAGTACCCTACTGAATATGGTTGTGATACGGTTTCTCGTTAAATTGGTAGGGGATGTTATATGTTCGAATAATATTTTAACATTCTAAATTCTTAAGAATTTATATCTCGATCTCCTGAATATTTAAACAAAATGTACATTAAATTACTCAGGGGGGTTGTCTTAAGTACCCTACCAAATATGGTTGTGATACGGCTTCTCCTTAAATTGATAGGGGATGTTATATGTTCCAATAATATTGTAATACTCCAAACTGTCAAAAATGTATATCTCATCCCCTGAATATCTAAACAAAATGTACATTAAATTACTCAGGGGGGATTGTCTTAAGTACCTACCCTACCAAATATGGTTGTGATATGGTTTCTTTTTAAATTGATAGGCGATGTTACAAATTTAAATAATATTTTAACTCTGAAAAATTTATATCTCATCCCCTGAATATTTAAACAAAATGTACATTAAATTACTCATGGGGGTTGTCTTAAGTAGCCTACGAAATATGGTTGTGATATGGCTTCTCCTTAAATTGATAGAGGATGTTACATATTCAAATAATATTTTAATATTCTAAACTGTCAAAACGTCTCATCGCCTGAATATTTAAACAGAATTTATATTAAATTACTCAGGGGGTTGTCTTAAACGCAAAAAACTAACATAGTCCATTTTCCCGTAGGTAGACCTCCTAAGCGACACATGAAGCATATTTGTCAAAATAATGAAATTAAATTTGCTAATAAATACACCTACCTAGGAACAACGTTCACGACGTTAGGAAACTTCAAGGAAAACACAAAAGAAAAAATTAGTAAAGCATACCGAACTACAGGCGCTATAAAAAACACTTTCTTAAAAGCATAAATGTTTTGTTGGGAAACTAATATGAAGTTATATAAATCCATCCTTGTACCAACGTTGCTATACGGTTCAGAAGTTTGGGGGATGTCACTATATGAAAGCATAGAAAAGGGCTCATTGCAATTTTTGAAATCCATCTTTAATTTGCAAATAACAACTCCAGGGTATATGATAAAAAGAGAGGCAGGCGTACAGAATTTAGAAGTTGCCATAGCGAAACAAGTGCTTAATTTCTGGCACAAAATATTACTCATGCCAGAGGACAGATACAAAAAACAGATAAATTACAACTGGGTGAGACAACTTCAAACGAAGCATAAGAGTAATTCGCCATTCTTGTTAATAATGTTTTCGCTTAATTGTCTCAAAATGAAAATTGGATCTTGTACACTCCTACCTTTTCTAAAACCGTATTGCGTTTCATCTAAAGTACTATCCAGTTCGTTCATTAGTCTTGTGTCCATTATTCTCGCCAGAATTTTTCCTATTATGCTATTGAGTGATTCCTCGGTAGTTCGCACATTCTCTCGTGTCTCCTTTTTTATATAAAGGTAGTATGATTCCCAGGTTCCATTCCTTGGGTACTTTTTTCTGTTTTATGCATTCGTTTAAAAGTTTTCTCAATGCTTCTTTTCCTGATTCTTCCATATATATGATCATCTCCGGGGTAATATTGTCTATTCCGGGGGCCTTACCTACTTTTTTCCGATAGCGGTTTCTAATTCTTCCATTTTTATCTGATTATTATCGTCTTGGCCTTCCCTATCATAATCTATATCTATTTCATTGTTTCTTTCTGTATTTTCTTCTGTTTCTTCATTTCGTTTAAGTTCTTCAAAATATTGTCGCCATTTGTCCATTATTTGCTTGTCCTCCGTCAAAAATTTTCCATCTTTGTTTTTTATACTTTTCATCGAGTATGTTTTCTTTGTCTAAGTTGTTTTAAAGTGGAGTAGAATAATTTTTGATTTTGTGTGAAATTATCTTTCATTTTATTTCCAAACTCCTTCCATGATTCTTGTTTAGCATTCCTTGTTAATAACTTTACCTCATGTCTTATTCCTTTATATTTTTCATAGTCATTTGTATTTTTTGTTTGTAAATATCTCTTCCACAATTTTTTCTTTTCTCTTACTTTGTATTTAATTTCGGGGTACCACCATTGTGTTCTTTTCGTGTTTGTATTTGTTATCTTCGTTATACCACAACTTTCTCTAGCTGCTTCTAATATTATGTTTTTAAGGTTTTGCCATTGCCTTTCTAACCCTCCTTCGTTTTTTTCGTTTTCTAATTTAATCTTCAGGGCTGTGTAGCAATTTATTCTATTTGTTGTCTCCTTCAGTTTGAAACTTTGTATTTTTTCTTTTACAATTTTTTGTATTTTCGTTTCTTTTCCTTTTTGTTTTTCAATTACTTTACTAGGTAGTGATCGCTTCCTATTTCAGCTTGTCTTAATAATTTCACGTCTTTGATTAATTTCATTTTATTTGCATTAACTAAAAAATAGTCTATTATTGATTTTTCTTTTTTACTGGGTTCTTCTCGGGTATATTTGTGAATATCTTTATGTTTAAATTTTGAGTTTGTAATAACCAAATCGTTTTCTACGCAGAAGTCTATTATTCTTTTTCCGTTGTTATTTCTTATATTCTCTCCTTCTTTTCCCAAATATCTTTCTATTCCTCTGTTGTCGTTTCCTACCCTTCCATTTAAGTCGCCTAGTATGATTTTGTTCGGACCGCAGTTGTCTACTGTTCTTTGTAATGTGGAAAAGAATTTGTCTTTTATCTCTTTTGTTGCATTTTCGTTTGGTGCATATGCTGTTACTAGAGACCATATTTCTTTATTACATAGTTCTAATTCAATCATAAGTAACCTTTCATTAATGTATTCTTCTTTTATAATTTATATTGCTTTATTTTCCTTAATTATTAATCCTACTCCTTCTTTTACTGTTTCTTTATTATCTACTCCGGACCAAAATAGCATATAATTTTTATTTAGTCTTTTACTACCTTTATCTTTTTACTTTGTTTCTGTTATGCCCAGAAGTTCTATATTATAGTTTTCCATTTCATCTATTATCTCGACCTCTTTTCCGTTTATACTTCTTACATTCCAAGTACCCATATTTATTACTTCATAACTATTATTTAGTTTATTCCGTTTAGATTCGTCCGTGTTCTTTGCCATGTCGTTTTTTATTTTTTTTTGAAATTTGTTTTGTTATTTGTGTCCGTTATCTTTTCCTTAGTCTTGTCCGGTCTTCTGTCTTGGGTTTTCCATGGTATTATTAGTTTTTTGGATAGTTTTTTATTTCCAGTCTTCCTATAGAGTTATTCCAGTTCCATTCCTTTCCATCTATTATTAGTTTTTTGTAGCCTATTTTTGTTTGTTTGCCGTTTACTTCCTCTACTTTAGCTCTTTTTATTATTTGATCCTGGATTCTTTTTGAATATTTTGTTTTATTTTGCGATTGATAGACCGCCTCTGTTTCATACTCTTACATCGAGTCTTTCTATCCGCGGACTCTGTAAACACGGATAGTTTTGCATTAATTGAATTAGTATTTTACTTTCGAGTCAAGCATTCCAAAACCGTTTGTAAACGGGTAACAGTTGTGAGTTATTAATATTGTATCTCGCTAATCTGTTATATAAAAGTGATGGCAAGCGGTTGGATATAAAATATATAACTCGTATTTCTGTTATACTTGTGAATTTCAAAGACTTTCCATCATTTATGTTTTTTATTCTATGGAAATTTATATGCATTTACTTTAAAAACTATTATATTACCCATTCCTGGGTGTGCCAATCTGCTTTGAACACAGATTACGGTAATGGTGATGACATATTTGTACCGTGCGGGCGTATACCAGGCGTCACCTCACGGGCACTTATTTCTGGCATGGAGAGTGCACCACAAGGGTCAATTTTGTGCCATTTAAAATTCGAAATATTTGGCGTTGATCGGGATTGTAACCGGTTCTCCAGATTCGCGACCAGACATTCAGATGTTATGAAATAAGTTTTCTGCATACCAGGCAAGACAATGTCTTGAATCCATAATGGTAAGTAGTAGAAATAGTTGTTTCATCTTAAATTTTATTAAAACAATTTACTCACCCAACTATGTGCTAATTAAATAAATGAAGTATTGAATAATCAAATAATAAGAGAAGTCAAATCCATCATTCTTACTTAATTTGACGTTCATTTTTTGAAATATTCGCATACTAAACCCTTTTTTATCACATCTGAAAATTATATTCACTCGAATATCAGAAGTGTAAATTTTAATAATTTTAGCACACAAAAATTCAGTTCAATTCAATTTTATTCCCTAAATCGTTATGTATAAATCACCCTATACGGGACAGATAGTAATTAAAAAAAACTGTTTTCCCATGGTAAAGGCTTATGTCACGAATTCATCTCTATATAAACCTTGGACAAAATACAATTATTAAAACAGACTTATTGTTATAATTTTAAAAATCATATGTTACAGCTAGGTAAAACATATAATTTTCTTATAATTATTTTTATGAGTTTTATTGATTAAATACACTCAGTGAATCATATTTACGTAGTTCTATTAAACAACAGCAACTTCAGTATAAAATTTAACAAGTTATTTATAAGTTATTACCTGCTAATAATACGAGTATAGTTTTGTTAAAGTTGATATGCGACAAGTTTTATGTATGTAAACTGCTCCAGAATGATTGATCGTCATATGATCTGACAAATATTAATCCTGTATCCTTACTACTTTAATATTTTTATCAACACTTTCAATAACAAAGAGTTTTCTACAAATGGAATAAGTATCATGACGTTTTTGAGTTCTTATTTAAACTTCCTCTTTCTTGTGCTGTGAAATAGTGAAGGAAAAAATTCAGTCTTACAAAAATCATTTCAGATTGTGTGTGTGTGTGAGTGTGTATGTTTGTGGGCGTGCGGAGCGTGTATTGTGTGAATGACTATTCATTTGGATCCTATGGCTACAACACTATAATTTATTCAAAAAATAACAATTTTTTCCATTTCCACCTTTTTACCTCTCGCTAAGAGAGGTATTGCATTCATGCTAAAAATCGCATATCCAGATTTTATTGAATAAGCACGTTTTAAGGTCCCTACAATCCGATTTTAACTTGTCTCTGTGTGTGTGTGTGGATGTGTGTGTGTGTGTGTGTGTGTGTGGGATGTTGGAAGGACGATTACTCAAAAACTATAAGACTTTATATTTGTTTAACTACGTATTTCCCAATCGGAC
The DNA here is from genome assembly GCA_951394225.1 of Harpalus rufipes. Taxonomy (NCBI): domain Eukaryota; kingdom Metazoa; phylum Arthropoda; class Insecta; order Coleoptera; family Carabidae; genus Harpalus; species Harpalus rufipes. Next base: position 26,256,922 of record OX596282.1, on the reverse strand, counting down.
ATTCATGGGAAGATCTGAAAAGGTTTTGGTAACAATTGGACAACCGGAAGTAGAAGATTCTTGAAAAAAAATCTTCTACATATTATTTTTTGAATTTTTTTTTTTTGGTAATATTAAATATAATTAAATTCTCTATCTGATATATTTAATTATTTTATTATATATTCTATAGATTTAGAGATAAAAGAAATATAATATATAAAATAATCTGTTTTAATAAATTTTATAGCCGAAAGAATGCCATGGAAAATAGTTGAAAATTTGAATGTTTGTAACTGACAGATAAATGTCAGTGTCAGAAATCCGGAGACATTACTGAAGATTTCTTCTCGGAAGTACATACATTATATTATTTCTAATTGAATTTATACTTAAATATTTAAAATTATAGGTATATTACACATACCCTTCAGAAATACTGTTAATGCCAACAATGAATTGGAATCATCTCGAAAAATTAGAAGAGTAGGACAAAATTTCTTCATAGAATGAATTTATATATAAAAAAATCTAAATGGAAAGAATAGATATAAGCGAGAATACAGCTCGAAGGAAGACGATATTGAAATGTTATAAATACAAGATGAAAGTGAAGATGGTCTCCAATCTGCAACGTAAAATACAGAAAAAATCTCATCGAAATAATGAATAATGAAAGAAAAATGTACTTGGAGAATCTCTTAATTCTTGATCTGTGACTATTATGGAGGTGACAAGTCTAAGTTGAAGGACTTAAATTTGTTTCAAACATTATGGGACAATGTACACCAGCACTGTAGTAGAGTAACATTGAACTGCGAAAAAGCTATCAAATTCTTCTCAAGTAAGTTGTAAATATTGACAAAATTACACGTCGATATAAGAAAATAATCGCAGTGCAATCTATCCATCACTTTATTAAAGGGGATTAGTGTTATTTAGATACAACATGTATGAAAAAATAAAATGTAAAAGAAGATATGTAAGAATAGATGCATAAATCAGATATATACATTTTAGACCGCCCAAAATTAATGTTTTTACTAGAAGAATATGAAGAGAAAGTAAACAAGAACGTTGTTCGAATTGAAAATTCCTGTTACCAGCCTAAAATTTATATATGATAAACTCTACTTTGTAATTTATTGTACATAATTTATGGTAAAATATCCTATAGATTTTGTAAATATATGTGAAAATTGTTGTATGCTCTTATTGAATAATAAAGAAGTTTATGCGTCATAGACTTATATGAATATATTATTTGTATTTCTAAAAATATTCTTTGCTTTATGAATAGAGCCAGGTAAAATATACGGCGAGAGGTTATGTGCTGGCCACATCAGATTTTTTACTTTTGTGAAGAGCTGATTTGGTTTAGTTACTTTTTTCTATATATTCAATATATGTATTTACTTAACGGGATCGAGAGCTGCCACTGCCATGTACTATTATATCAACACAGTTTTTTTAAAAAAAGATTTACAGGTTTGTAAACAATGTTCCCATAAGTTTCATAAATCTTGTAACCTTGTAGTCGCTTTACCGTGGGAATAGTTGACATATTCAAATATAGTTATGTTCACGATAGATTACTATACCAGGTTGATTATAAGCCGTTTAATATATTACTTGCAAATAACTTCACTGCATTTCGTATTACTTACTTCATTTTAACTTTTTTCCAGTCCTCAAAAGCGGGTTAGGTCCTCTGCAGTGAGTTCCTTTCACATAGAGCTTGGCTAAGGAATACCATATGTCAATTCTCAAGAGAATCCTACGGAAAACGGAGTCAATTTACGCACTTTTTCTGTTAAAACATTGCCCTAGACTCAGCCGAAACAAGTGGCGGCAATCAACCTCCGTCAGACGACGCCACTCCAGAACACAGGCAGCATTTCTCTTTCCTGGCCACCATTGTGGACGACATCCCCAAGGAATTCCAGTCGTGGGAACAGAAAAAGCACATGGCACGATTTTTGACACTTAACCTGACAGCTGACCCCTGCGAACCCTGATGAACTACGCTTAAATAAATAAATTTATTTTTATTCTATCTTTATATTGTACATTGCAATATACCTTATAAGTGAAGGAAAGGTGGAATTTTTAGTTGTACCGCAATTTTTCTAGAAAATATTTTATAACGCCGAACTCACGATCAATCAAAATCGGCCACCTGACTCGAACGGCCAATCAGAGACGAGTAGTACTAGCCAACCTGATAGACCGCGCCAGTTTGAACGAGAATCACTAAAAACCAAGCATAAAAGACGGTCCTCCGTGCATAAGAAGTCATTCTATGCTACGGTTAGTTTATCAGCCTAGCTAGAAGCCCGAGGTAACTCCGGAACATCAGACTCAGTTACTTAGCGACACACATAGACCAGCAGCACTCACACGACGGGTAATAAAGTAAAATACACTCCAGCTTTTCCTACTGGTTTATTTCATTTTTACTTTCCGTCACTTTTAGGTACGGAAGGTTATATTAATTGTATCCTTTTAGTATTTTTTGTGTATTTTACTTTTGGAAGTTTTATTCGTTCTGAAATATTTATAACTAGATATTTTTCTATCAGCTCTATTATTTCTTGCTTTATGTTATTTTCTATATTTTCTTCTTCTGATAATAGTTGAATTACTGGTTCTTATTATTATTATTGTTATTATTATTATTATTATTATTATTATTATTATTATTATTATTATTACTATTATTATTATTATTATTATTTACTAGATGTACAAAATATATGAACAAATCGTCAGATCAGATAAATTGTACAAAATTATAAGTATTCATTTACAATGTCTTTAATGTGGTTATAAAATTAAATATATTGGAACTTTATTGTAAACATCCACACCCATGAGATCTGGAGAATTTCTAGTGCAATTATATTTTACCAAGGGTTTGCAAAATTTATCCTTGTTTGTTGTGTTTTTATTATGAGTTTAAAATTTTGTCCTTGTTTTTGAACACATTATACACAAAGTTCGTACAAATAGAGGTTGGTGTCATGATTCTAAAAAATATTATTTTGTATTACCGTGAATATGAGACGCCAGCAATACATCTCGCAATTTTCTTTTGTCAGACATACTTTAGAAGCATGAATTGAGTTATCTCAAAAAAATCTGATGTGGCCAACACATAACCTCCCGCCGAGTAATTTTAGGATTTTCGGACATAAATAAAACTCTGAATGGGCAATAATGATATCTTTTGGTTTGAATGAAAACACTTTAAAACAATACAATAATATTACAGAATTCGATTCAATTTGATGTACAAAAAAATATACGAGATCCGTTTACAATCCATAGAGTTTGACAGATGAAGGAGAATTTGATAATATCTAATGGTTACCATTCATATAGATTATAGATAGTACATGAGGTAGTCGTAAAATTTAAATTAATGGCGAGACAATGATTTCTTTGAATGTTCTTAATACATAAATAACTATTATATCTCTTGATTAGGACAATATCCTTAATAAAAGCATCCCTGATTTAGCGGTATTTGAACTCGGAACCCTGAAGTGTGCTCATGTAAAAGTCGTTACCACTGAGCTAACGGAGCCAGTAAATTTATATTATAATAATATATATAATGACAGGAAAATGATTTGCATCTACAGAGTTTGGCAGATGACCGAGAATTTGATAATATAAAAGATATAATATTTACCATCCATGAAGAATACTTAAAATTAAATTAAATTTAAATACCCGACGCCAAATATTTCGAATTTTAAATGACACAAAAATCACCCCTGTGGTGCACTCTTCACGCCAGCAATAAGTGAGGTGACAACTTGTAAACAAAGCAGATTGGCAGACCCAGCAATGCGTGATGATAAATTTATTTTATTTATTTATCTACTTACCTATATTCATTACTGGCGTGGAGAGTGCACCATAGGGATCAATTTTGTGCCATTTCAAATTCTAAGATATTTGGCGTCGGTCGGAACCGAACCCGTTTCCAAGATTCGCGTGAAATGACGCCTGCTAAACACCTGCACGGACCAAATATGTCATCATTATTACCGACATCTGCCTACAAAGCAGATTGACTCACCCATCAATGGGGAATATGCCGTGATGATATATGTTTTTATTACCTTACCTATATTTTTACATATTTTCTTATGCTGGAAATTGTATTACGTTCCTTTCCATATAATTATTGTTCCATTTAGTCGCCGCAAAATGGTACTGTTTTTCTATAACCTTGTATCATAAAAGACGACATTTGTAATTATGTTTCAAAACATTTATTTCACAATGTTATTTTTTTAAGAATTTGTATTTTCTGATGATGGGTGGGTTTTATACCCGAAACGTCCAATTATATTGACTTTATTTTCAATTAAATATGTGAACCTAAAAGCCTAAATAAATTTTTATATTTTAAAAACGTTAACATTATTATTTGAAATGATTAGTTCGTTGACAGTGACATATATCTGTCAGTTACAAACATTTGAGATCTGAATTCTGTAACCATGTGAACGAGTTTAAAACGTAGGCTCCGGGATTAAAATTATAGAAAGTTTTATAAATTTATCCATAAAATATATAGAAAAGTATTAATGCAAACCTGTAGAAAATTTAATGATCTTTAATTTTTATATAACATAACTCTCGATAAAATAAAATTTAAAGGTATTTGCTGAAGAAAAACTATCTTGAGATTCAAGTAAACTGCCATATCCGGTTATTCGATTGCCACCAAAATCTAATCAGATATTTCCATATTAGAATAAGGTAGAAATACATGGTTTCAAAATTTTCTGAATGATAGTATTTTAGTTAGAGCGTATACAGTATACAGGATCCATACACACACATACATACATACATACATACATACATACATACATACATACATACATACATACATACATACATACATACATACATACATACATACATACATACATACATACATACATACATACATACATACATACATACATACATACATACATACATACATACATACATACATACATACATACATACATACATACATACATACATACATACATACATACATACATACATACATACATACATACATACATACATACATACATACATACATACATACATACATACATACATACATACATACATACATACATACATACATACATACATACATACATACATACATACATACATACATACATACATACATACATACATACATACATACATACATACATACATACATACATACATACATACATACATACATACATACATACATACATACATACATACATACATACATACATACATACATACATACATACATACATACATACATACATACATACATACATACATACATACATACATACATACATACATACATACATACATACATACATACATACATACATACATACATACATACATACATACATACATACATACATACATACATACATACATACATACATACATACATACATACATACATACATACATACATACATACATACATACATACATACAT